>CBVK0100767438.1:0-21825 GCA_900067695.1 Picea abies | reverse complement strand
TTGCATCCCCAACATTGGATTGGTGGTCTTCCCATTTTTCCCAAGGAGTCTTCTTTCATGGAATTATCCCTAGCATACTGGTATTGATGATTTTTGTTAGGCTCATTTCTATTGAAAGGAGGTATGAATCCCTTCCTCTTCTGATCATACTTCTCCTTCTTCTTTTACTTCCAATATTTTTGCATGGACTCTCAGCCCTGGCCTTGCTCATACAGGTATTTATCTTCCTGATGGACTTAGTCAAGGTCTTGTTCTCATCATACAAAATCTTTTCTTTATAAAAGGATGGAAGTACACTAAAAAAACCTCTTTATTTTCACCTTTTCATCGTTTATAAACCCAACATATTTTTAAAACCCCAAGATCTTCTTCACATACTCTTCCATAGTCATGCTTCCAAGCCTATGTTCAAATAAATCCTACATTTTCTTGTCATAAAAATTCTCTAATAGGTACTCCTTCTGGAAATACTTCTTGAATTGCTTCCAAGTGATCCTATTCCCATTAATATGTTCAACTTTCTTCAGTTGATCCCACCACATAGAATCTTTCCCATGTAAGTGGTAGGTGGAAATTTTGGCTTCTAGATTTGATGAATAGTTAGGAAATTGGAAATATCTCCTGAGTCCAAGAAACCATGCTTCAACATCATCTTCCCTTTCTCTTTCACCATAAAAGGATGGTGTCTTGATCTTCTTCATCTCTCCTTGCAAATTGTACACCTCATGTCTCCTTCTTTAGTTCCTAATAGGAGACACCTTTGGACTTCTTAAGGAATATTCATATGCATAAAACTTTCTCACTGAGTAAGGAGGTTAGTGGTGTCTATGAGCTCTTCTAGCACTTCTAGAATAATCCATTCTTACACAATAATCTCTTCTTCCATGACACCTGCCTTCTTCCTCTTTCTTTGAGCCATTCTTGGATTGAACTTGCAACTAATTTAATATTTGTAGCACTCGATAATTTATCTGAATTCGGTCTCTCATCAGTCTCTCATTGTCTTCCTTGTAGCTCTACACTTCTATTTTCACGATATTCACAGTTTCTAGAAATTTTTCTTATTCCCCTCAGCCGTTGCATCCATTGGACTCTGTCTCTCCATTGGAAATTATGGTATTCTGGCCTTCAGCCTCTTTATGATGAATGGAGTCTCTCTCAACTTCTTCCATTTATTCAATACGCATTCTGAGTTGATAAGCTTAAATTCCTTAATTCCGCAAAATGTGCAAGTGACCATTTTATCATAATTAAGCATATGATAATTTTGTTTTGTCAATAATGATATAGATACTTTAAAATCATGAATAATATATATAAATAACACTTCCATGTTATCCCTAGGCTGATACATAGATCAATTATGTATAGGATCTTCCTTAAAACCACTTTCCCAAGCGACCACGGCTTAAAACCGCGGGCCAAATCCTTCCTGGCGCTTTTCTCCATTAGAATTATTATATACGAGATCATGTGGTTTAAAATTGATCAAGGGATAATATTGATGCTCAAAAGGAGCTCGGGGAATCCAGGCTTCGAGATTTATGAACTATCCACACTCTCAACTCTTTTAGAGTGCCAAGTCTCTGAACTGTAGGATTTTTTCCACGTATCACGTCCCGTTCAACGACTAGGATTTCCTTCGCAAATTTGCACTTCAGGGATTTCCCAAGCACCTCTCCATAGATATCCTGGAGTGCCAAAATACCAGAGGTCATATCCTTCCTCCATGTATCACCTCCCAATCAATGGTTGACATTAACTCTAGCCTTCAATATTTATTGACTCAAAGAAACCTGCAACACAAATTCCTCAGAGTACCAAGTCTCTGGACCTTGGGATCTTGTGCCACGTGTCAACTGTAACCAATGATTGAGATGGAGTCTCTCCTTCAGGCCTTCCAGAGTCCTTGATCCCAACTAATTATGCCTTTCATCCTCCAAAGTTCCAAGTCTCCAGACTATGGGATCTACTGCGACGTGTCCTCTCCCGATCAATGGTGAGGATTTACTCCGCTCTTCAAAGATTTGGGGGTTTCACCTTCATCACACTTTGTTCCTTCAGAATGTTGATCTAGTGAACTCCCAGAGTCTTCGTCGATAAATAATAACCAAGAGGTGCTACATGGAAAACAATAAGCCATGTACACATGAAAAACATGAAACACAGTGACAGGTGGAAAGCATCAAGTGTGTTCACGTCACCCTAGGTGACATCATCATGACACGTCACTATAGTGCCTCACAACTTCAGGACTTTGTAACTTCGATAGACTTCTCCACACTATACCACAAATACCCCAAACATCGAATCCAAAAATAGGTTAATCTATAGACACATGTCCTTAAACTTGAATGGTCCATATTTACTCTAGATTTTGGGACTTGAGAGGTTTTCTTTGTCTAGAAGAAAAATCTTCACCAAAATCTGTCAATCCCCGATCATTGGCCATCGAAAATCAAAGATTTTCCTTGGTCGATCTTCAACCGTTCATCCAAATCCTCAATCCCCAACCATAATTCATCGATGATAGGATATTTTCTTTGGTTGATATTCAACCCTTCACCAAACTCGTTGATACCTGACCATCGACCATCAATGATTTTTGTTGGTGAACTTCCACACTTAGAATTTTTGACAAAATCGCATGTGAATATAGGTCGTTGATCTCCTAGCAAGGATGATCTTGATCGTTGATTTTATCCAACTCCCCAAATAGCCAAAATGAATGTGAATCATTGATGTTCCTCATTCTTCAAATCGTCAAATCACTCACAGCCATTGATTTGTTAATTTCGCCAAACTTTGTCAAGCTTTATAGTGACCATTAAAATTCAAATTTTTCGACCTTCTAAGTTGAATTCAGCTTTGCAACCCACAGTTCGAACTGATTGACTTCTTATACAATACTGGAATCATTCAAACTAAGATCCGTTCACGAATTTGGGGTATTTCACTCAAACGCTTCCACCGTTTTTCCCCAAATTCACATAAATATATATAAAATTTGTGACAAGGAATGTTTTCAATTCACACTTTTTCTGTCTCATAATAGTCCTATGTTTGAACGAGAAGCTCCGATACCAATTTTTAGCATGCCCAACCACCCATGCCAGGAAAAGCCAATATAATTCTCCTCTATTATCAAACTGTAACATACCCAACCTCCCGCAGGACGATCATGCCACACCAAGAACACACCTCTTTGTTGATTTTGAATCTATGATAACAATTAATTAATAACTAACCATGAAATGCATACATTCAATGATCAATATTTATACCACAACATAAAGTACATGCACAAGATACCATGCAAAACATTAACTATCAAGCA
Organism: Picea abies; assembly: GCA_900067695.1. Taxonomy (NCBI): domain Eukaryota; kingdom Viridiplantae; phylum Streptophyta; class Pinopsida; order Pinales; family Pinaceae; genus Picea; species Picea abies. The sequence continues at coordinate 18,488 of CBVK0100767438.1, read as the reverse complement.
TGCATATTGTAGGTACAAATCTCAGGTATAATAATTTAATACGCAGTGGAAATAAATACAAAAGAAAAGGAAACCATAACAGAGAGTACTTATATTTTATAAAATATTACACCAACTGGCTGCAGACCAAGGATGTTGCACCCAATTGTAGATAATGTTGCTCCAAGTCTCAACAAAAATGTCACCCTCAAGCTAGGGCTATGAATCCACAAGGACAATTCCAGAGTGCTACTTGGCTTCACAAACCAGTCAACACTCAATATCTCATAGGATTATCCATCACTCACAACAATCCAAGTACCCAACTCTCTTATACCTAGCCTTCACCACCCAATAGGATTGATCTCCACCCTTATCTAACACACAGTCTCTCAGTAAGTCCCTCTCCTTGAAGGGCTCCATTGCAGTTGGTTCAAAATATCCATGCTAGGACTCTTAGGACTCACAGATGTGATCAAAGATGAACACATGCCAAGAATATCAGACATGAAGGCCTCCAATCATGGATGGATTACACCAGAAATATCTACATCCAACAACCATGGACGTTCTTCAACATTCCATCATCCTTTTCCAGACCAAGACATGAAAATGAGGAAAGATGAGTGAGTGAAGGAATGAATGGAGTGCATACTCCAAAAGAGAGGATGAAAAATGAAACAAATGGGTGAATGAACGTGTGAGGTGAACAGGAATAACACCATAATGGGGACAGGAATGAGAGTGAGCGAATGACCAAAAAAAATGAGAGAATTATCTAATCGGGGAACCCCTTCCACAGACCAGAGATGGATTTTGGTAGTTCCTAGGGATCAAGAACCTATTGTTCTCCCCCCCAAAAGCTCATGTAATTGTCCCCCCTCCATTACAAAAAATGGGTAATATAAAATAAATAAGCACTTATCCCCTCAAACCCCCTCTCTTGTGGAATCATAGACCTCTATAACTCTAGTCCTTGTTCGTCTAGTAGCTAACAATGTATTTATTATTAATAATGATAAAAAAATTACATTTATTAGGCACACTGGCCTTTTTATAATTGTTTCGGTACTCTGGCCTCTCAACAATGTAACAATACATTATTTAATAAGGGAGGCTCAAAACCCGGGGTCTTACATCTAGTCAATATATTTTCAATAAGAAATTAGCCTCTATTCAACATAGTGAACATTCCAAGTGTTTGTAAAAATCACATGGATATGGTTTTTCATGTCAAGTGGACACCAGTTCTTATCATGTACCAACATAGACCACCAATCAAAAGAACACAATATGGTTTTGTGTCCACAAAATTTGTGTTGTCTATTCAAGTGGCCAACCCAGGTAATGACATATGATATGGATCGACAACGTCAAGTAAGTAATATGCCAGTTGGTTAGAATATATTTTATAGGGGAATTGTCAATGCAAGTAAAAATTTAGATAGGAAGAAACACCATTATGATTGTTATTCAAGTTGAGAAAACTCAGTACCAAGTGAACTATGACCTAGTCAAGGAGAATATTGGGCGGATCGACTAGACTAGACAATTTTTGAATCAAGCAAACCCTCACACAGTTCACAGGTTGATCTATTAGTTTGATCCATGGTATGAAAAACAATCAAGGTCATCTGTCTGGTCCTTTAAATGAGAGGAAAGTCAACTCGAGGTTGAATCTTCTTCTCTAGTTGATCAGGAAGGTCGAAAATCACCAAAACCCTTCTTCGGTAGTTAGGTCGAAGATATGCACAATATAGGGTAAATAAGACATGTTGTTTCTGGTTATATGTCAACCACCTAATTTGACTGGAATCACCAGTCGAGGGTTTCACTAGTCGAGTACCAAGATTTATTCTTGGTCAAACAATCATATTGATGATGGTTTAATCCCTTTGTCTTTGACAAAAAAACCATTTTCTATAGGTATTCGACGAGGTCGAGTGAAAAATCCAATTGAATCCATTAATATTTTATAGACATCAGTGGATAAACCATGCAAGCTATTCCACTTGGTTTCAATGAAAATAATATAGAATGCATATTAATATAAGAGGGTTTCCACAACTCAGTAACCCATGATGAGTAATGAAATGAGTATTCACCCATATATTTTTTAGATCATAGCTTCACCACCGTCTCACTTCCATTTTTGTTCCATACAAATCTGATATCACAACCAATAGCTCTGATACCATGTTGGCATGGTTATTAATCATAGAGGAGAATGGATCCGAGAGAAGTGGCGGTGTATGAAGACACTGTTGCATTGAATCACTAGAATTTTCCATGAGAGAACAACAGATCTTCCTATGATGTGATAGATTCATGACAAGGATCATCTATAATTGGTTTTGGTCATGGAACAAACCAACAAGATCGGGTGGATTTTGTCCCACCTATCCATAAAACGTGGATCTAGTATCCAAAGTGGACATGGTCAACCAACAGTTTAGTCATCCATCGACCAAAAGAATTGGTTGAACCACTTAATTGACGAGGTTAGGTTTACGATGGAACCACATGTTCCAATATATTGATCATAAATGAATAATTCTTAATGAATAAACCTTTGATGCATGTGAGATAGACTAAATTAAATAAATGCTCAAAGAGATTTCACCATTTTGTATTTGGGTTGTTGGTGAATATCAATGAATGAATGATATACTATGAATGGCATGTGATGCAATACAAAAATTTCAATCATTATATATTATTTTATTCTCTTATTTCCTTGAATCAATCTTCTAGAGAAGTCACATATGTGTCGATGTTAGTCCTTCTCCTCACCCTTTCTTATTTAAAATGATAGGACTTAGTTTGAACATATTGGATTCTCCCCTTAGGTTAGTGACCCTAGCCTATAAGTGCATATGAAAGGCCATAGAGGTGACAGTGGGAGGCTTTCCTATCCATGTCGTTAAGTTTTTCCCCTTGGAGAGGTCGGTACTTTTCCTCTAGGGAGAATTAGAGAGAAAGCATTTGGGTACCAATGCCTTTCTTATATTTCAAGGTTGTCTTCCATACATTAGTCGGTTATATAGGAACCTAGTGATATCCTAATTTCATATCAATATTACTGAAGAAGTTGGCACCCTTAATTTTATTAAGAAGATCGTCAATTTGGGGGATCAGGTATCGGTTCTTGATAATGCTTTTTTTCAAGGATCTATAATCAACACAAAGTCACCATGTCCCATCCTTCTTCTGAACCAACACAATTACTCTCCCAGAAGGTGAGGATCTTGATCGAATGTGTCCCTTTTGGATGATCTCATGAATTTGATTCTTTGTTTCCTTATCCTCCAGAAGGGAGCATATGTATATTGGATCATTGGGTAAGGGGGAACTAGGTATCAAATCAATGGGATTGTTTACTTAACAAGTGAAGAAAATAGGTCTCTATACTCCTCCATAATGTTTTCCACTTAATTATACTATGTAAGGACACCTTGTGCTGAAGCTATGTTGGTCATAGTGGCCTTTTGTTCACCTTCAAAACAAACCATGAAGAGGACAAAACTTGCAATCTAAGAGATTACCATTTGACACAATTTCACTAAGATTAATGAAATTTCAATATTCTTAACCGCCTCTGGTACCTTGTAAGGATGACCTCCCAAAGTAATAATGACACTATGGGGTAGGGACTCATAAAGAATGTTATCCCTTGAGATGTTCTAGGTTGTCAATGGAACAATGTTGAGGCACCCCAGGGGCTAAGACTCATGGTGAATCTTAAATCCATGCTTGCATCAAGCAAAATTATGCAAAATTAGGTAATTGTTTCTCTCTCTCTTTCAAAAATCTCATCCCTCAAACATTCTCATCTCATACAATAAAAACCGTCACCTGCAAGATCCATATGTCCATGAGTGTTTTAGACAATTTATATTTAAATGTGGCTGAAGTGGTGAATTAGAATAAAACAAGACAAGTGTATAAGGCACTGCATATAATGAATATTATAGCTTATGGAAATAGAGAAACGTGGTGAGAAATTAAGAATTTAGTAGTTCTGACACATATAACAAATCATTTAAACATGCTTCAAATAGTTAAACATCTTCATATATTCAAATAAATGGAGATACCCTATACATATTATTTTAAAATATGAGTAAATGACAATAAATGGTCATTTGGTAAGAGGAAATCACTTCTATGTCATATCTATACACCACAAGGTTACACTAAACATGTTGCATAACTTGTTGCTTGAGATTTTGTTAATGGGGATCTGATACAAGAATCCATATGAGAGGGGTATCTTTTACAAGAACACAGAAACAATGATAGACTAAAACACAACATAGGGTATGAATCTCATGAAGCATGTTGCCTTTCTTATCAGTTTGTGCTTGAGGATTGTCTTCAACAACTTCAGTTGTAAGAAACTCTTAAATTACCCAAAGTTCCAGCCATGAGAATGAGCTCTTTATCTTTCTTTATATACATGTTCATTTGTATCAAAATCATTCATTTAATCTAATATTTCTTCTTGAAATTGAATAAAACTTATCATTTTATTGATACCACCTATGGTTTTCCAATTGATTTTACCTGGTAAAATTTTCTTTTACCACTAGATTTAACCTGCTAAGGTTGTTGTGAGGTGTGTTCTCTTTGTTCAATTAATATTTCATCTTGATTCTTCTAGATGTCTCAATTGGACTCTTCTTTGCTACATTGGATGCACCTAACCTTTGAATGGTTGATTTCCATAGCTAGATGGAAGAACATTTATCCATTTCCTCTTAGCCAAAACTACTCCTCAATGCAACACACAACTCACCATCTCTTTTAATATTCTTCCTTAAGCTTGAGTAGAGTGTTGGTCAATTGATACAACTACAACTTAGGGAAGATTCTCAAATGTCCATTTGTTCTTCAATTTGGGATAATGATACATGAGAAGAAAATATCTTCCTTCATGAACTATAGAACACACAATCCAGATGTCTATAGCCAGGATGGATGATGGTCTTTTCCCAAGGAGACAGACTGAGAAGGTAGTTCATATTCTATGACATCAGGCATCTGAGTAACTCAACTTTAGAATATAAATTACTCATAGATTAGTTCCTTCTATTCATTTGTCTTTCTCTTATAAGAGCTCGAAATGTTCTTTTTGAGACACCTGATAGAGATAAGTAATTCACTACACTTGGAATGATATTGTAACATCTATGTCTTGTGTGTGTGTATGAAGTGATTATTTTCCTCTATCAGTTGCAGTTAAAAATATAGTGATTGGTGAAAGGAACCAGACGTGATGGAAAATTTATTGTTGTACGTTATCTTATCCCTAATTGGTTTTTTGCACTGTCATTGTATCCATCACCCATTTGAAATATCTTTCCTTGAGGCCAGTCTATGTGTCACTGTGATTAATATGATGATAACAGTTCCCGACGGGGCCCTTTTGTACAGGTGGAGATCTCAAAATGGCTATGACAAGTTCATTGTTGGCAGAAAACAATGTACTCGATCCTTCCTAGTGTACCAGGTGGACTGTTGCATTGGCTCCAGGTGACGCTAAGTGGGAAGACATATGTGCGCTTAGTAATGGGAAGATAAGTGTACCAGGTGGACTGTTGCATTGGCTCCAGGTGACGCTAAGTGGGAAGACATATGTGCGCTTAGTAATGGGAAGATACATGGTTGGGAAAAACTACAAGACAATTGTTTCAACCCAAAAATAGTGGTTTCTCCTTCGATTTGCTTTTCATGCAATGTCATTCAAATCACGATGTGTGTATCCTAAAGCCATCATCACACCCCTTATGTGTTTTATCTCTCATGTAAATTTACAACGTGACATTGATCACCCACTATAGATCTGTCTCGCCTTTAGCTATTGGATCATCCAACCCTATACCTTCACTAGCGCTTGACTCCTAGGCTATGGTCCCATGATATAACCTTTATATAGAAAGGGATTAATTCTTTTAGGGGTGCGATCAGGCCTATTTTATCTCCCAATAAGTGTCTAGGCACTTAAAACTTGACTTTGGCCCCTTGGGAAATGATTTTTCAGCTTATTGTTCTAGAGTGCTTTAAAATATGCTATTTCTTTTGGTCCAGGAGCTCTGTAAGATCACCTTCTAACTCCATTTTTCTCATCTTTATCCTTATAACCTATACCATCATGTATATTAGAGATAGGATCAAATATGGTACTAAAATTCACTCTAGCAGGGACAACATACCCTTGTGGTCTACTGAGAATTGTAGACCAAGTGCCTTCTTCTTTTGGGTTATGGAGTCTGTGTTAAAATGATATCCCTCCCAGACATCTATAGGGTAAGGAACTGTGCATTATTTAGTATTGCAAGAAATGCTTGAGGAACCTCCCATTTACAGGATCCCCAAACAAATATCCATCTAGCTGAGCCAATTCATATGTATTGTTATCTTGAACAACAACAACTTGGAAGGGTCCAAGCTAAAGATTGTCAAACATTCCATGTTTCCCCTTTGATTCTCTTCTAGTATCCCACATTAGGACCAAGTCTCCTATCATGAAGTTTATTTCTTTTTTCCTCTTGTTAAATATTTATTTCATTCTTTCTTGGTGATCTTGGGACTTTATCTACACTTAATATCTTACCCGTTGATCTTCAATGAGTTGGTTAATTCTTCTCTCCATACCATTTGATTCGGCCTCCTCATCTTGCAGTATATTCATCATAGGAAGGATGAGTTCAATAGGGAAGATAAATTCCAATCCATACACCACCTGAAAAGAAGAAGTTCCTATGGACCTCTTTATGCTTACTTTGTCTTCTCAAACTGCATATTTAAGGTGGAAATCCCATTCCCTCTTATTTTAGGACAACATTTTTTTGATAATCTCAATGAGATTCTTATTAGAGGATTCATTAAATCCATTTCCATGTGGATATTAAGTTTTATAATGGTCAATATCTATATTATAATTCTGACAAAAATGGATCATCTTGATAGATTTTAAGGCTTGGGTGTTATCAATGATGATCTTTCATGGGCACTGAAATATGGCCAATATGTTCTCCTTGAGAAATTTGATGATCAATCTATCAGTTGCTACCCTTGTGGAGATGGATTCTACCCACTTAGTGAAATACTATTTTGTTGTTAGAATCCACTTATATTAACCACTTGAATTTTGATTTATTTCACCAATGAAATCCAATCGCCATTGTTGAAAATGGGTCTCTTCTTTGATAGGTCTAGGTGGAAGTGGCTACAACTATTATTTTTCTACAAACATTTGGCATCCTATACATGCTCTAACCATGCAATTAATGTCAAAAAATAATGAAGGCAATTAGTAACCATCTTTGATAATTTTTTATGCATTGTCTCTCCAAGCATGGTGACCCCCACACACTCGCTTATGAAGATCAATGACAATGCCTTCAGTATCCTATTTAGTGACGCAATTTAATAAAATATCTCATCGGTCCTTCCAAAAAAGGTTTTCTCCTAAAATGCAGTACTTCACATCCTTTTTTTTAATAGATATGTCATTAGATTTGTCCCATGTTGGTGGGTAGCTTAAGTTCTGTAAGTAAAAAATTATATCTTATACTAGTCAAATTTAGAAAATTTATGACTTACCTTCAAATATGGTTCTTGTGTTTCATCTTTTTCAGGATCTACTTCCATAATACTTGTTGATAGAGAATTCATGTCTAAGGCCTTACAATTAGATTAAGATAAGAGTTTGGAAACTCCTTGTCCTTTTCTTAATTTTGCGGGCTTTATCTCTAAGACTTACTCTTGAAGTTTGGTAATTCATTTACCCTTTCTTCCTTGATTGTTAGCTTAAATGAGGATATATTTTAATGCAATAGTGGGAACATACACACATATCCTAGAGTGAAATATATAATGTTTAAATAATTTCAAAACCTTGTTAAGGGCATATGCTTGTTTCTCTAGGATACTATATCTTAGTTCAAAATCGCTTAAATATCTACTGAAGAATGTTATGGGATTCTCTTTATTTTATTCATTTTTCTGCAACAACACAACAATTATTGTATGGTCTGAAGAAAAATAGAAGATGAGGAACTCTTTATCATATTTTGGGCTGACTAGGACTGGATAATCTACAAATGCTTCTTTGATATGTTGAAAGGAACTTTTAGCTTCAGTTATCCATTTCACTTCATGGTATTTCTTTATCATGTTAGTGATATGCTTTACCATTTCAAAAAAAATTGGCACAAATCTCCTTAGAAAATTGTTTATGTCAAGGAAGGATTGTATTTCCTTGTTTTCCTAGAAAAATAAACTTGTTTGATGGAATCTACTCTTTTAGGATCTATATTTACCGCTTACTTGGATACTAAATGGCCCATGATATTTCCTTCTATAATAGAAAATTATGACTTCTTAGGATTTAAAGATAGGCCAAATTTCCTACAACTCACAAAGGTCTACCTTAAATACTTGATGTGATCCTCATTTGTCTTTTAGAATACAATCATGTAATCAAGGTAGATAACAATGAATATGTCTTTTTCTTCCACAAAGGCTATATCCATAGCTATTTGAAATGTGACTTCTTCATTTATCAAACCAAAATTATTTTATCTTACATGAAATTCCCCCATTTAGTTTTGAAGGATTTCTTTTCCATGTATTCATGATGGATTTCCACTTGGTTGTATCTTGAGAAAACATCCATCATGGAGATCATGTTTGTTCCCACTACGTTTTGTAGTATGTGATCCATATTAGGAAAATGATAGTTATTATTTAGGGAGAATTTGTTTAGATTCTTGAAATCCACACAAATCCTTATTTCTCCAATCTTTTTTCTGAATCGACCCAAATTTTCTACCCATTCAAAATACTTGAGGGGAATTATGATATGAGAATATAGAAATTTCCTCACATCCTTCTCAATTGTAGGCAGTAATGGAGGATTAAATTTCTTTAGATTCTTCCTAAAATTCTTAGTATGAGGTTTGAGAGGTATCCTATGTTGTATGAAGATGGTATCATACGTTTTGAATTCTTCATATTTATGGGAAAAAACATCCATGTACTCTTTGAAAAACTACAAGTATTTTTCCTTATGTTTAATAGGAATAGCTTTTGATAACTTTACATATTTAGGTTATTATTTAGTCCCTAAATTACAATATTCAATTTTATTATTTTTTGGGAGAACTATTATCTTTACAAGTACAACATTTCTATCAAGCAACTGCTCCAAGGGTACCAATTCTTTGGGAATAAAATTATTCTTGAGTTGAAGAACCTTATGCTTAGAAATGTAATCATTGAATTGAGGAGTTAAATCCATTTCTCCCAGAATAATTGATTTAGACTCTTCTTCATTCCCTGAGTCTATATGTGTATTTTAAAACTTGTTTATTGCCTCCATGAACTTTTTTAATTGATGGACATGTTCAAAAACTTGTCAATATTTTATATTTTCAGGGATGGATGATCTATTCCTTATCTAAATTTCATATTTCACTTGGGGAATGGTTGTTTTTTTAAAAGTATTGGCTTCTACTACTAAGGAATTATCATGTTTATTAAATTATCTCAAAACAAAAAAAGTATTAAAATCTTCATAAAAAATATCAATAAAGTCCCATACATGATTCCTATATGCCCTCATTTTGGGATACATGATTTATGTATCCCTAAATACCACCATCATGGTAATTTTCATTTTTCTTGCTACCTCCAAGCCTAGAATCAAGGCTTCATATTAGGCTACATTATTGTTTCCCTCGAACTCTAATTTGTAGGAAAAATGAATTTCTTTCTTGCTAGGAAAACGAGTACTACACCATCTCCCACTCCTTCCTATGAATATTACCCATCAAAAACTATTTTCCATATAACATATACTTCATCAATAGATCATACCAAAGGCTCTCTGAGTATTACAGAATTCTTGTATTCTTCATTGAATCGGTAGATACAACAACCAATATCTTCATCAACAACATAGATGGGATGGTTTATAGGGTTGTTTTGGTCACTAACCACACAAGAAATTGTTCTCTCTCTATATGAAACCTTCTATTTTCACCCCCAAATACTAGTACAGTTGCATAAGTCATGTCCATTTGCAATGTACCTCCCAACTTACATGACCATGTTCTTGACAATAGCGTGCCATAATTACTAGGCACGTCAACCACCACCACATCCATCATGATGTTCTTGACACACATTTGAGCCAAAGTAAATGCCATGTCATTAATCATCCCATCACACTTCACTTTCCTAACATCAAAAGAATAGAGGTCATGATACAAATTGGTTATATTCAATCCTAACTTTTTCATGACTACTTTGGGCATGAGGCTATGGGATGATCCATAATCAAACATACAATTGTGTAGCATTTTGTCATGGATATTCAATATCACATAGAAAGATGCAACAAATGATTCCTTGTCATCTATATGAGGGCCATAAACTATGGTGGGGGACTAATCTTGTACATTTAATGTATTGATATTATTTGTTGATCCTTTTCCTTGTATGGAATTCTCAACTTGCTTATGATATGAAGGATTCTTAGCCAATTCCACCAATGGTACAAGGATTTTAATCTTAGACAATTATTTTTCAATGTTAAAAGGTGGAACTGATTCCTCAAATTATTTAATTTATTTTTCTCTCTTTGAAGGTTCTAAAACATCATGAGCCTTGGGAATATCAATAAGTTCTTTGACTTTATTCTTAAAATGACTTGGGATAGGATTCTTAGGTTGAGGTTGACTGTCTTGGATCGTTTATTTCTTCCTAGGCATAAGATCATATTTCTTATGCATTTCATCCTACAGTGCATCAACAAACATTTTGTACAAGGAGAAGGAAAATATTTCTTCATTGATTGACTCTTTAGGATCTACCTCTTAGGGCTTAGATAATATTTATATTCAGTTTGAGCCAGATGCATGGAATTATTCTCACCCTGAAGTAGGTGTACCTCTTTTATGTATTCTACATATTTTTCATCCATAATTTATCAACCAGGTTATTTTTATTGTTCATTTTTATAGGGGGTTGGATGGGTTGTTCATCATTCCTTCTTTCCCTCCTCATGAGTTGAGGATTAAAGGGTCTTTTGAACTGGTCGAGATTTCTTATGCCTCCCTCTTAAGGAACGTTATTGGAATTTCCATTTTTCATCTTAAATATTGACATCTTATTTGTTAAGTTTCTAATTATCCTAGACATTTCATCCATCCTGGCCTCACAAGAATCTTTATTGGGATCAGAGGTACCAAAATATTCTATGTATTTTTCTTTTCTACTTGATCTTGTTTTAGCTTCATTTTTCCTGATGAAATCATGTTTCATTCAATGTCTATTGCATCATCATACAATATAATCAAAGTGAGAGATCTCCTCTCCCTAAATACCATGGAAATGTCAACATCAAATGCACCAATGTATGTAACTTTGGTTGTTGTTTGTGAAGGATTTATGTCTCTAGGGATCTTTTTGTACAAATTGGTAATCTTTTATTAAAATCCACAATGGGATAATTAGCTCTCTTCTTCAGTGAGAAAAACATAGTTAGGTAGTATAGATTGTCTCTTTTGTCACCCTAATGTCTCATAAAAGCATATTCTAGAGCCTTCAACCTGTCAATCTAAGAAATGGGAAGTTATTTGAATCATTTTTTGGCGTCTCCCTCTAAAGTTTTGATGAATAACCTCACGAAAAAATTTCCATGCTCCAATAACAAGTTGTGTGTGAATTATTGAAAGGATGGTATGTGTTATTCAATATTTAGGTATTTCTTAGAGAGATCATGGACATGTTGGGGTAAGTTCAATGGGACATATCTATAATTGACCCATGGGTTTAAAGGTGGTGGAGGAGGATAGTTTCCTCCTTATATTCCTCCACATAACCCATCCATAATGTTTTTCAATATTAGGATATTAGATTCAAAGGATAGAGGAGCTACAATATATTTCAAGAAGGGTCACAAGGAAGAACTCATTTCTTGACAAAATTCTAGGGGAAAATTTTGTATATCTATCAAAGGTTCCAGGGAAAAATTGAGGGGATAAATTTCTCCCATGGGATAATTTTCCATGCTTTTTCCCAAAAAGAGATTCGCCATTCTAAAAATTATTCACCCAAATTCTATAGGAAAAAAATATTTTACCTTAAAAATCGCCGAACTTTTATAAAAACTATATAAAATCCTTAGAAATTTGAACATTTAAAAAAAAATATCACCAAATATTTATAGTTGATATATAAAGGACCAGTAAGATTCGCCAAGGTTTCTATATTTCAAAATAAATTTCCATCCTTAAAATTATCCTTGAAAGGTTTTGAGGGAAACCTTGAAGCAGAATATACATTTACATAAATTTAAACCGTATATATAGATTCAACACTTTTTTGAACAATAGAATGAGATGTTTCTAAATTAGGGTTACTTGAAGAAGAAGAGATATGATATTCTCTAATGTTCCTCTAGGTTACGATATTTTTTGGAACTTAGTATATTGGAACCTGCTCATGATTAGGGTTAGTTCTAGTGTGTCTTCTACTGGAGGGAAAACTTTCCTTTTTTGGAGTCACCGTGTGAAATGTTAACATCCATATGTCTGAATCTTGTTCACCATCAAGTATCACAACTTTAGAATGTTGTATCCCAAGGAAATATGTCTTCAAATCACATTCCCCAACAATGGTGACATTTCAGATGTTGTCCCTCAAGATGTTCTAGGATATCAATGGAACGATGTCAAGGAACCCTAGGGCCTAAATCATATGGTTAATATTAAATACATGCTTGCATCAAGGAAAATTATGAAAAATTGGGTACTTTTATCTCTCTCTCTTTCAAAACTCTTAGCCCTCAAACATTATGAACTTAAATAAAAAAAAAATACAGTTGGAAGAGGCATATGTCCGCGAGTGTTTCAAATAATTTGTATTTAAAGGTGGGTGAAGTGGTGAAATAGAAGGAAAAGTAAATAAGAATATAAGGAACTGTAGAGAATGAATTTTAAAGCTTATGGAAATAAAACAACGTGCCGAGGAACTAAGAATTAAATAGTTATAAAACATATAATAGGTCATTAAAACATGCTTGAAAAAGTTAAACATCCTCATATATTCAAATACATGGAGTTACCCTCTGCATATCATTTAAACATATTAATAAATGACAATAAATGGTCATGGTCATTTGGTAAGAGGAAATCACTTCTATCTCATATCCAGACTCCACATAGTTTCATTGAATATGTTGCATAAATTGTTGCTTGAGATTTTATTCATATGGATATGATACAAGAAGCCATATGAGCGGAGTGTATTTTATAAGAACACATACACCAAAAGAGAAATTACATATTGACACATAATGAAAGTGATGAATCTCATGAATCCTACTATCTTTATTATATGTTTGTGCCAGAGTAATGTTTTCAATAGCTTTGGTTGTAAGAAACTTATAAATTCCCCAAAGTGACGAGCATAATAATGAGATACTTATATGTATTTATAGATGTATTAATTTGTGAGATTCATTTAATCCAATACTCTTTCTTAAAATTTAATACGTATTGTCAATTTCTTGATACCACCTATGGCTTTCCAATTCATTTTAATTGATAAAAAAATTTCTTACCAACAAATTTCACCCGTTGAGGTTGTTGTGAGGTGTGTTCTTTTTGTCTATTTGAGATTATGTTTGGATTCTTCTATATGGTTCAATTGGACCCATGTCTTTTGCACTAGATGTGCTCAACCTTTGAACAATTGAGTTCCATGGTTGGTTGGATTCCATGGTTGGATGGAAGAATGTATAGCCATTTACTCTCATCCACCACTACTCCTCAATGTAGGATACCACGAAAAATATATTTTAATATTCCACCACAAGGTTGAGCAGAGAATTAGTCAATTGATACAATTTCACCTTAGGGTAGATTCTCAAATTTCCCTCTATTCTAAAATTTGGGCTAATGATACCATAGAAGGACATTCCTTCCTTCACGAACTACAAAACACACACTCCAGATGTTTATAGCTAGTATGGCTAATGGTATTCTCCTAAGGGGAGAGATGAACTAGGTGGGTCATATTCCATGGAAAATGGAATCAGAGTAACTCAACTTCAGAAGCTAAATTACTCATAGATTGGTTCCTTTTGTTCCTTTGGATTTTTATTACAAGATCTTGACACATTCATGTTGACACAAATGATAGACAAAATTGATTCACTACACCCAGCATGATATTCTAATATTTGTGGCTTGCATGGGTGTGAATGTGTAGGAAATGATTATTTTCCTCTATCGGTTGTGGGTAATGGTATAATGATTGGTGAAAGGACCAAGACATGAGGAGAAATTTCTTGTTGTATGTTGTCTTATCCCTATTTGGTTTGGTGCACTCTCAATATATACCTCAACCATTTGAAATATATTTCCTTGTTCCTTTTTATGAAAACACATCATCTTCCAAGTGGCTTAGATATTTTGAAAGTTTGGGAGGAGGCACAAAATTTTGAGTGACGTCATGTTGATGTAATCATGGCCCTAGGGAAACGTGGAATCTTCATATTGTTCCATGCTAGTGCTTTTGTGGCAGGGAAACGTGGAATCTTCATATTGTTCCATGCTAGTGCTTTTGTGGCACTGAGGTTAGTCTACGTGTCATTGTGCTTGATATGTCGATAATATTTCCCGGTGGGACCCTTCTATATAGGTGGAAATATCAGATGGGATTTGACAAGTGTCATACTGGCACAACATGATGTCCCTGATTGTCCCTGATCCTTCAAAGTGTCCTGAATGGAGTGTTGTGTTGGCTCCAACTAGTGTTGAGTGGGAAGACATGTGTGTGCTTAGTAATGGGTATATATGTGGTTGGAAAAAATAGAATATCATTGTTGCAACCCTAGGATAGTGGTTTATCCTTCCATGGTATTATCAAGGGACACCATTCAACTCATAACGTGTGTCTCCTAAAACTATCATCACACCCCTTATTCCTTTTATCTCTTGTGAAACGTTACGATGAGATATTGATCACCCACCATAGATCTTCCTCACTCACAACCATTGGATTATCAAGCCCTACACCTTCACTGGCGCTTGATTCCTAGTCTCTAGTCCTATGGTATAAAATTTGTCCAATAAGGGATTAAGTATTTGAGGGGTGCGGTTAGCCCTATTTTAGCTCACAATAAGTGCCTAACACTTAAAATTTAGCCTTAGGCCCTTATAACATGATGTTTCTATTGCTTTATCTAGGGAACTTTAAAATTTGATAGTTATATTAGTCCAGGAGCTCTATAATCTCACCTTTTGCCTCCATTTTTCCCAAATTTAGCCATATAAACTCAACCATCTCGTATATTGGTGACATGATCAAATCTGGAACTAAAAAACTACATGGAATTTCCACATATAAGGTTTTCCGAAAATAACATCACAACGTTTGAGTGGGGTAATGTTATAGAAATGTTTTCCTCACCCCATTAAACTTGATTTCATGGCCTTTCCATTTCCATATGCATACTTGAACTCCCATTTTGTACCTTCTAGAGAAAAAAAAGAATAGTTTTCCACATATACATGCCCTAACAGTTAGACAACATGCATATATGCAGGTTTATCCACTACAACTTGTGTACATCGGATTTGGTGCTAAAAATTAAAAAATATGTCGGGTTTCCATGTCACGTCACAAGATCCATGATCCATGACCTCCCATATACTGGAAACGCTCTGACTCAGCCCTTCAGTTCCATTTTAAGGCTATAAATTGAGCCATATCCAAGCCTTGGAAAGGAGGAGAATTCAACTTTTTAGAGAAAAGATACTCTAGAGAAATTTCACTTCACATTGAATCTTCATCCCTTTATCCTTTAAAGTATGAACTCATTGTTCATTTCCCAAGCTCTTCTCTTTTTTTGATGGAGAACCTCACTATCTCCTTGATATGAGCTTGTTGTTGGTGGAGGATTGAAGTGGTGGAGGCCTAGTTAGAGGGACTTAGTTTCTTGGTTCTGATATGTGTCAGTGTAGAAGTTTGTCACATATGTACTTATGTTGATCATTTTAATAGAAATACTCTTTTCTCGTCCAATTGATATCTTGAAAATATTTGAATTATTATTCCATGGGTGTATTTTTAATTGATATCTTGAAAATATTTGAATTATTATTCCATGGGTGTATTTTTCATGAATGTTAATGGATTATTCTAACATTATATATTATCACCATATGCTTGGGTATCTTCTTTGTTGAAGACAAGTTGCATGTATAAAGATTTGAGTTGCGTGCTCAATGATGGTCTTCATCGAACGTCCGAACGAGGTAGGATCTTGACCTTGTATTGTTAGCACTTCATTTATATAGCATACTTTGGATTGGAGTTGATTTCCACATGTCATTCCATCTGTTGTGGTTTACCCTAGGCCATAGAGATATGTTCCTCGTAACAGAATTGACGACCATACTGGGGAATGATCTTCTATTTGGGGTTTTGAGTGTTTTTCTCATTGACTTGCTCTTTGTTAGACTGAGTTTCCTTGTCACCTGATTGCTTGACAACCTATTCTTACTTTGCATCTAATTTTCTTGGTTTAATCCTTTACATGCAAGTGTTTTACTACATATACACGATTTTTCTCTTAACAGACACATACATACGCAAGTTGTCCTTCTATAGGGCGCGTACGTATGTGTTTTTTTCTCAAACAGTCATGTACATCAAATATTTAGGCTTAATCGATGAGTTTTCTATTTGTTGGGTGAGTTTGGTTGGTTGTTGAGTCTTCTTTGGTCTCTGTCCTAACTATTAAGTGCTTACAATGCGATAGGAAACCTTCTTATTGTTGAATTTTCGAGAGGTATTCTTTCTTATCATATTTTTCATTCGTTTTCCTTGCACATTGGTCCAAGTGTTTGATTCTTGGTATCCTACTTGGCTTGTCTCTTTTTTCTTGCAGTAGGGTCTTCTTGTGAAGTTGTTATTGAATCCTTGCATTTTATTTTCCTTATATCGAAAATACAAAAAAAAAAATTCTCATTTTGCATTATGGAATTTTCTCTTTTGGGTACGTAGTATTGATATTGATACATGTGAAAGTTAGGATTTTATTGAGATTGTAGAATTTACATTGAAAGTTGCATTTAAAAGATTACCATTTCTTGAGAATTTGAGATTGGGACTTAGCAGTAGTTTTATATTCATTTATTTGATATGTTGATTCATAATATCATCAGTTTCATGACCACACCTCTCGAGTAAAAAAATCCATTAAAAGTAACGTTGATTAATTAAAATTGATTAGAAATGATTTCATTTCTCATAGTACAAAAACAAGCATAGGACATAGGGCCTTGGAATAGGATTTTGTGAGTTCATAGTACAAAAACAAGCATAGGACATAGGGCCTTGGAATAGGATTTTGTGAGTAAAATTATTCAAGGCTACTAAACTAAACATATGTGTCTAACCAGGGAGTGGCGAAATCCATTGTGTAATTAGTGATGTCAGGAGGATCCACTCACACCATAGTTAAGTACGAGGTTGTGTGAAGTTGGTTGCAAAGATATCCCTCTAATATCTTCCTAGAGTAAAAAATATTTATGTGGTTTCATTTGTATATGGGGGTCTTTCTAGTACCTTTACCTTCATGAGAGGCGGTGCTTTCAAGATTTCAGTCTTTGTTACCCTGCCCATAAGGTGGACTAGGATTGTGACTGTTCACCTACACATTGGTTATATCATGGTGGATATATTTTCTTGACATAGATAGCCACATAGGTTACTTGAAGGGGTTATTCTGCAGGTACCCTGAGTCAAATAATGGTCGAAAAATACACAACCTTTATGGAGGATTACCTCTCCAGGGGGATCTCACCGAATGCGTTGTTAATCACACAAGGGACCTTATAACTTATTCAGATACCTCCAATATTTTGAAGGGAGATTCAGGCCCCTCTTGGGAGAGGAATACCTACTCTAGTGAGGGAGGCCCCTTTTCATCTACTATATCTTGTTTGTGTGCATTTTTCCTTTTTGTTTTACTTTGGTGCACTCTCTAATTATTATTTGGATTTAGGATTTGGCTTCATGTCTCAAGTACTGAGTCATCATGGAGAAAGACCAGCCTCCTCGCAGGTCTCATTCTTTGTTGAAGTTACCATGGAGAAAGACCAGCCTCCTCGCAGGTCTCATTCTTTGTTGAAGTTACCACCACATTTTGAGTCTTTATCGAAGTTTCCTTGTAAAAGGTGCAAAGTTAATAGAAGTGGCACATATATATCCACCTCCAAGACTTGTGATTATCTAGTTATGGGTACCAATTCAAGTTTGAACGACACTAGGAGTACCTCAAATACTATACGTTATGTGGTTAATCAGACTCCTTCGAATTCTTTAGCCGCTACGATTGCCGTGATAGAAGTTCACATCCTTACTCCTACCCATCATGTGGTTTCTACTCAACCCATAGAAACAAACCCTTTCAAGTCTCTTTT
>CBVK0100767411.1:0-12877 GCA_900067695.1 Picea abies | reverse complement strand
CTTGTACTTGACCCTCATGATACAACAATTCTCCAGCTCTTATACTTCCTAAAGATTTAGTGTGGAAGAAAATGGGATATAGCTATCAACATTACTTGATATGAATCAAGTGCTTCGGAAGTGCTAAGTCTTATATCACAGAAGATATAGTTCATCAAGATTATCTTCTTTTGTTCTTTTCCGATCAAGTTCATCTTCTCCTACAAAATGAGCATGATGTATTTTAAACTTCCTATTTTTATCTTGGTCTTTTGCTTGGGGACAATTTATTGCAATATGTCCCATCTTCTGGCAAATGAAGCATCTAAAGCTTGAGAGTTCTTTATGAGAATATTGTCTTTTGTGAGGCTTCTGGAATCTTTTGTGAGAGTGAACTTTTTTCTTGTTCTTTCCTTTTCTTGCATGAATTGTTAGTGCTTGGTCTTCATTGGTATTTTCCTTTCTTGCCTCTAGTCTGGCTTCTTCTTGAGTACAATCTTCCTACAACCTATTGAACTTAGTTAACTTTCTTCTAGACTAGATTCCTTGGATGCAGGATTCCCAAGAATTTGGGAGACCATTTAATGTGGTCATCGTTATCTTAGCCTATTTGATTGAGTCTCCAATAGAATCCAATTGTTCTTTAATCTCGGACACTCTTGTGAAGTAAGATTGAATGGTTTCTGAATTATGCATCTTCACATTCTTGAGTTGTTTCCTCAAGGTCATTTTCTGATTGATGTTCTTGCCTTCAAATAGATGGGATAAGGCATCCATCATTTGCTTTGGGGTTTTTAATGTTGAAACATGAGGAATCAAGTGGTTCTTGATGAAATCGACAATGATCCTCTTTGCTTTGATCATATCCTTCTTATATTTGGATTTGGCCTTATCTCCTTCTGGCTCTTCACTGTCTTGTTCAACAAAACTTGCAAGGTCATTCTCTTCTAGAATGAGCATTACTCTGTACTTCCATGCTCGAAAGTCATCGGCTCCTTCACGCTTTTCGTCAAGCTTGGTATTGGTAATCATCCTGCCCGGAACAAGTAAAAATAACAAATAACTTTTCAAAATGAGGATCTTAGACCTTACCAGAGAGATTGCTGAGTCAAAGACAAAATCTGTCACAAAATCTGCAACAACTGCAAACTAGGCCTAGAGTTTATGAGGAAACCCTAATTTTTCAACCTTCAAATTTTGAAATTTTGATCTAGGGACTAGATGCGCCCTCCTAGGGCGAGCTCCTAGGTGTGGTTGCTTTCTCCAACGTCCTCCTTAAACAGGGAAAACGTCACACTTAGGGTTTATGCAGAAACCCTAATTTTGCAACAACTGCAACACTGAAAACTGAATCTTGGAGAGGGTGCGGTGAGGCTAGCCACTTCTTTATAAACTGTGAGTTGGTCTCTTTCAGGCCTGCTCTGATACCATGTTGATATTTTACTTATGCAACTAGCAGTTACAATTCTTCTTTATTATTACAATCATTTATCACATTAACAACATATATAAGATCACTGAAAGAGAGGGAATCACAGAAACAAGATAGACACAAAGATTATCTTGGGAAACCCTCTAGGGGAAGAAAACCTAGCAAACTTCCTCAATATAGATTAGCCAAAATTGAATGGTTTAAGTATAAGTTGAAAAAGGTTTTTAAATTGTACTGATTCACCCCCCTCTCAGTATCAACAGAAGTGGCGTGGACCTACCATATTGGGACACATAGTGGTGTGGACCTACTCTTAGGTGACACTTGGATGGTATGGGTTGGACAGAGATGACTCAACAATGACTTGGCATTATGACTAGGTGCTGACATGGCAACTAAAATCTATACTATGAACAAGCTACGCAAGGTTCCATAGTTCTCTTTTCACACACAAATAATATGGGAATGATTTTTTCTTATAAACAAGATATGAGAAATATTCCCCAATGCATGTGGGATAAATAAAGCGTATTGACAAATCAAGGGCTCAGAATTCAAGTGGTTAAATCAACAATTGTTGTGACTCTATCTTTCGAAGACCATAACTATTGATCTCGGTGTCCAAATTGAGAAAACAAGAGCTCCTTGGAAAGCTAGAGATGAGAAGAAAACTTTGGAATTGGTTTCCACGGTTGGAATTGTGACTATAATTCCCTAAAAATTAAATTACATTCAAGACTATTTTATAGCTCGATAGCTAATTAGTTTTGGAAAATTGTTTATTAAAAGAAATTTATGAGCTTCTAAGGTTGGTCCTAGTTGATGGCATGGATATCTAAGTCCATATCTACAAAGGGGAATATAAAAACATGATTATAAACCTAAATAAGCTTCAATAAGATTATAAAAGAAGAGGTGAAAGACATTCAAAGGGCGGTAGGCGATTGTTAACAATTAGGAGTTTTTGCAGCAGTGAAGAGTTTGCAAGAAGCAAGTTATGTCTTTCCAAGATTCTATGAAGTGGCTTGATTAACTTTCTTCCTCATCTTTATCTCTTCTTGATTCTTTCCTTCAAGTTTTCCATGCATGTTGGGCAGAAAGAATATCTGGGTCTGATAAGATCTTTTTCTAAATTTTTCCAGTCATTTTTCTTGATCTTTCGGTTCTAGAGAAAAATCTCTGCTTGTAAAAAGGAAAATGTATTTTAATTCATTTTATCTAATTGTCATTGAGATCTTGTTGAGGTTGTTTCATCCCTCTTATTTCAAACATTTTCAAACTTGTTACATTTGGGATATTATTATAAATTTATCCCACAAAGAATTATTTCAGGGCATTACATTAGTGATTTTTTAGACTTTGAGTCTAAAGCATGCGATTTCAAATGTATTGTCTAACAAAATAGTTTTTGAGTTACAAAGAAATTATCATGTTAAGTTCTTTGATGGCCTATCCATTTTACTTTTCCTTCATCTTGAAAATTCATAGTGGATTTCAAGTTCACATTGTTTTTAAAGGAAGGAAAAATATTTGTTGAAAGTAAACTCCAAACCTTGTGGATACAAGTCTCTATAGATATAATTATTTATTTTTCTTAAATGATACAATGTACTTCACGAGTACATATGTATATAAGAATTTGTATATCTTTATATAAAAGTCGGTACATATGTATATAAGGGTTTCAGTGGAAGATTTGTTGGGATTTTCTATTACATGTATATAAGTCCAAAAGAACAATCTTCCATATGTCAAGAAAAAGGAGTACCACCTCTATAAAAATGAAGAGATTTGTTTTTTCTCCCCGCACAATTTTCTCTCGATGTTGGTCATTTTCCCCTGACAGGAAAAAATATCAACACTCTCCTACACCTTCAGGGAGGGAGTTCATAATCAACAAAAGATGGTTCTTGGTCAACCAAAAACCACATGTTGTCTCTCCTTTCAGCTAACAAAGGCGGGAATTGAAGATGGTTGTTAGACTAAAAGTTTCAACAAAAAATATTTCAGATGGGCAACCATATTATGTAGAAAGTAGACTAAACGAAAAAAAATATGTCATATGGGAATCAAATTTGCTAGATGGGCAACCATAGTCTTTAGAAAGGATTCTAAAAAAAAACAAATATGTGATATGGAAAACTACAATATGTAGATGGAAGAATTTAATAGAATTATGGTTCAATGTCTTGCAATTGAATCAGACACATGATATAGGATTGTGATGTTAACTTTGAGAGCAATGATGTGGACATTTTTTTCACCTATATGGTCATTCAACTTAGCAGAGGATATTTGGATCCTTCTGCATTGTAGCTTAGGATTTGATTGAGTTGTTAGGAATTTTTCAGGGATGTGTCAAACTTATAGTTGATTCAATTCTCTTGGTTCACTCTCATCATATTGGAGTTCACATCAGTGAACAAATTACAGACGTTCTGGCTCACATGATTACAAAGTGAGATTTTCCATATTTTTCAGCATCCAAATTTGGTGGTTTTTTAGATTGTTCTTCATTGAGGCTTAGCTTAGGAGTTTCAACATGAAGACTTGGAGATGATACCAATTTATGTTGTATTGTTGGTATTATTGTTCGGACTTATGGTTGAAGGGGGGGATTTTAGCCTATGACTCTTATACAATCATGAAGTCCTAGAAAACCACATAATGTATTTCACAATTAAGGATATAGTTTTTATCCTAATTGTGTTTCTAGATTGTTTTTCCTCCTACTACTTTATCTCTTGATGAGGTGTCAATGTGAGATAAATTGATATGGTTTCATTCTTGTATTATATATTTTTATTATTGAAATGAATACATGAGTGAAATATTATGGCTTGAGGCCTTTTCCACCAAACTTTTTGTCTCTCATCTTTCTTGTGCTCTATATTTTATCATAATGAGCATCCAATTATTTTGTAAAGTTGAGTGAATGGTCCAAAAATACTTAGAATATGGAAATGAACCATTGTGATAGTTTTCCTTCCAAGGAAACCCATTAAATATGAAGGTTGTGCAAAAGAATGGCATTCAATGAAGAGGAGAGATCATGAGAAAATAAACAAGGGTAATAGTAGAAATGAAGGCTCAAAGAAGTAGTATTCTCAATGATCGAAGTAGAACAAGACATTGAGTTTGTCCCATGATGAGTGAATATTTTTATTGAGCCATATCCATTTGTGAATTTCCTACCATTGAGTAACACTGCACTAAATATGTGTTTAGCTCACACTTTTGTGATCAATTTCCTACTTAGTAAAATCCCTAATCAATATGGTTTTCTAATTTGGGTTTCCAAGGTAAAATTAATTGTGTTAATGGATGTGTGATTGTGTTAATGCCTGGTGTTTGAATGTTTGTTCTAGTTGTTGAAAGTGAATTATACAACATAACTTACCTTGATTCACTACAATGTAATCCATTTGCATTTCCATTCTTTCACTACTCTTCCTAGGAGAAAATAAAACAGCCAACGACAATTGGATTATTTTTCTACATCCCCTACTTCCATACACCCATACGATTCATTAATTGATTAAGCACTTGAAATTGTTATTGAAATGATTGTTGGCTTAGTTAATTGATCTTTGGATTCGGACATTGGTTTAAACCACATGCTACAACAAATTGTCAATTGAACATTAGTAAAATTTGTTGAATGCATAAGTTTTTTTTTTCTAATTACCTTCAATGTTGTTTGGATTGAGTCAAGGTTGATAGAATCCATAGTGTTTTAGATAGTGATTTAAAGCATGGAAGCATTTCACCTTCATCATGTTTCCTTAGGTTGAATTGATGAGCATCCCACTCTTAAACTTGAAGTAAATGTCTGGTCGACACCTACAACCAACCTGGAACTCCTTTCCAACCACCTATTGAGTCATCAAAGGCCAAATTGTGAGCAATAACACCCTTCATAGTCTCTTTTACCTGTTCAATGCATTCCCATCTTAGGGATTTTTTCAATTCACTCGGTGATACATGTGTTTTCTCAAGAAAATCCTTTGGGTGACCTCTCAAAACTTGGAAAGAGTGGTGATAACACAGTTTAAAGGGAAACACAAAGTTTTCTTAAATGTTGGGAATATTACATAGTGGAATGACATTTTAGTTTGGCATTGACCAAGACAAAGAGTTCTTATTTTTTTTTCTTGAATTCATATGGTTATATTGGTTACATGAACAGAGAATAAAACTTATATTAGTTGTATTGAGCATAGAATTCCTCATTTAGTGCCATATTGGCAAGTGAACAATAGTGTGCCATTTATTTTGGCATTGATAGGGTGCAATTATTTGCCACTATTGGGAATTGATCTATCCAACATAACTAATAAACCAAGCTTGAAAACGAAGAATCGTAAGTAGAGTTGAACAACTCCTTTTATTCATGGGCATGAAACCACCTCAATGATGCATGATTTTGGCACTGACAATCAATTGTTTAATTGCATAAACATTGAATTTCCCATAGAAAATATGTGATAATGAGATGGGAGAGCCATAGGCATTCCATTTACAGATCATATGGTATCATAGTAGGTTCATTAGATACCTTGAATCATTTCCCATGGGAAAATCTTTGAAGAGGGAGAAGTTGGAGGATTTAAGAGAGATCAAAAAGAATATCCAAGAGGAAATTTGGTATTGGAGGCAAAAATAAGATGACCTGGAAAAATAACTTTCCAAATACCAATATTCCTTCACCACCACGAGGGTAGAATTAGACAAGAGCATATTGCAGCTCTTGCAATTAGTGGAGAAATTTAGTCAACTAGTTGATTGGTAAGAGGAGACATTTATTGAAATGGTTGCTCAACTATATTGATATTTCATAGTGAAGGAATAGGCATTGAAGAATCTAAAAGAAATTGTCTAAGAGACTAAAAAATCCCCTTCCATTGCCATTGAAAAAGGCAACATTGTGATGGATTTAAGCATGGTAAACTCACCTTCCAAGATCCTTCCTTGAGATTTGCTTAGTGGTTTCAAAAAGAACACTAGAGGCATCAATTCCAAGTTATTAAGGAAAATGGTCTAGAAGGGCCAAGGGCTAGGCAAGAAAGGCCAAGGTATTGTGATTCTTTTTGTAGCTTAACAAAGGACCAAGTATGAAGTCCTAGGATTCAGTGAACAAGAAGCCAACATAATTTCAGCTCAAAAAATTTTTTAAGGCAAGAGGAATCGGAAAAGAATACATTCCAATGGAAGAAAAAGTAGCTAGAATAGGATGGAAACATGCCACTCATATATGTAGAGGATTGGAAGAAGGTAGCAAAGGGATTATTCATCCACCCAAATCAGCTCCAACACTTGGGGGACCAAGAAACCAAGCTAGCAAGCATCATCACAAACTATAAAGGTATGGCATGGTATCTTTCATTTGTTTTTGTTCTAAAAAAATAGGTCATAAGGCTAGCAATTGTTGGCACTCTAGAAGGATAAGAATCCCATATAGGAATGATTGCTAGCAGTGCATATTGACTGGACATTAGAAGGAAAAATATTGGAGTATTCACCCAAAACTCCATCCCAAGAATCGAATAGCTAAGAAGAAATCTTGGAGATTCAACGTCAAGGGGAAAGAGAACCTGCTTACACTTGCATACTAAGGAGTATCAATTATCTATCCCAAGGAGAATCGATTATAAACAATTTTTTCTCCTGACATTCCAACAGAGGAAAAAGTAGCTGGAACAGGATGGAAACATGCCACTCAAATATGTAGAGGCTTGGAAGAAGGTAGCAAAGAGATTATTCATCCACCCAAATCATCTCCAACACTTGGGGGACCAAGAAACCAAGCTAGCAAGCATCATCACAAACTAGAAAGGTGTGGCATGGTATCTTTCATTTGTTTTTGTTCTAAAAAAATAGGTCATAAGGTTAGCAATTGTTGGCACTCTAGAAGGCCAAGAAGCCCATACATGAACTATTGCCAGCAGTGCAGATTGATTGGACATTATAAGGCCAAATGTTGGAGGCTTCACCCAGAACTCCATCCCAAGAATCGAATAGCTAAGAAGAAATCTTGGAGATTCAAGGTCAAGGGTAAAGAGGAAATGTTTACACTTACATCATAAGGAGTAGCAATTATCTATCCGAAGGAGAAGCGATTATAAATACTTTTTTCTCCTTACATTTATTCCTGGGGAAATATTTTCCATCATAGTTGTAGTAGAGACCTTTAACTTGGAATTTGGTATTTTCGACTTAATTTAACTTGTAGACTTGAGAGGTGGAGAGTATAGAGAAGGTGTAACACACCCGACCCCCTAAACTCTCTTAGTTTGGTGGGGTGTACAAATTTCCTCTTTTCTTTTCTCAAAATACATATCTTAATCACCCCTCTAAATCCAATTTTGATCTCATAATCTAGTTTTTCTCATAAAGAGATTTCCAATGGCTATAATCATGCTCAAAACCCAGCTCGAGATCAAAATTTATGGCCTTTTTAAGTTTTCAATACTTCTTCCACCTACCACCATGTGGCACCCACATGGCTCCATGTCACTCATACCATCTGATGGGGATTAACGTGACAAGACACATGAAAATTCCAATGTGGCACATCTCGGCCAATAGATGACAAATACATTCACAAATAGGTGGCAGGTCTGGAAGGAGGTTGTGTATCGTATTGGACACCGAGATCCAATATATCCCCATACTTGACATAACCAAAATTCCTCCTTATTTTCGATCCCCGGAACCATACCCCAACCTGGAGCACACACCCATCGAGCACCTCAAGCCATTGGGCCCCTCACCCCACTGAGCACCGAGACAACCTCATCCCAACCCTTGACATAACCAAGGTCCTCCCGATTGTTGATTATTCAATGGTCTGATCCCTGGAACCATACCCCAACCAAGAATGGACATCCACTAGGCACTAGGATCCCGAGCTTCACCAAGATCCTTGCAATAGGTCTTCACTTATCCGATGGTCTAGTTATCCAAGGCGGAAAATCTCTCATGGGCTTGTATAAGAGATCAATGGAAAATATCTCTCATCCCTCCCAGATCCGACAGCTGGGATCTATCCCTAGGCTCAAAGGTGTGTAAAGGTCATGAGCCCATTCCCCAGTCTTCCCTCTCAAGTGCTGACACCTTTCCACTTCCTATTGGAAAATATCTATGGCACCTAGATCGATTACATCATCGAGAGATTCCCCAAAGTCCTCCCACTCATACACTCGCAAAGGGAAAATGGGTTAGAATCCTTCTCGGGACCCTGCCCAACCGGGAACCGAGAAAACAAGGAAGAAACATAAATAATTGCATCCTTGGGAACTCTGGTGGCCCAAAGGTCTAATTACTCATATCCGCATCCAATGGTTGAGAAAAAAAATTCCTCATATCTGACGGATAGGATTTAAGGGAGCCAAATCAAATGTTTATGTCTGGTAGAGCCCACACTCGACCACCACAAATCTGATGCCAACACTTGTCATCTTCTATGGCATCATGGCCACCACACTGGCACAATATGTCATAACAACATCATCCACACATGCCTCTACTTCCACTATGCACGTTCAATAGGGTTGGAACCCTACGAGGGAACCTTGACCTCACCAGGATTTAGAGAGTTGGGATTTCCAAAATACCTTCATCGTCGATTCTCTAGTGCTCTGGTTATCCTTTGACCTGGTTAATCATGGCTCTACATCCAGTTCCTAATCTTCGGTGATGATCTAACAAATAATGTTTATCCTCCCCTCTGATCCAACAACTATAAATTGCTTAGTATTTTAATAGGGAATTCAATGGGTTAAGGTCTATCTATGGATTTACCATATTCGTAATATTTTCCAGTTTCTTCCCATAGTGTTTCAACTTTACTCCCATGGGATTTCTCATCCATTTCCAGCAAGAATTAATCCTACTACTTAGACACCCAAACGAGGATTCAATATCATGCAAACTTTACATGTAATAAAGAAGGAAAATACTGGGTTATTAGCCTTTTGTAGCCTCCCATACATAAGCATTACAATTAATTCATTAACCCTTTGAAAGGAGATTACATTACTTCCTTTCAAGTCAAATTTAATATTCATTCCTTAACTTATAATTATGATTCCTTTTCACATGAAAATTGAATACAACAAGTATATTATTGTGTACACAGGAAAAATAGACATACAACCATTCACTTTCCTTACAGATACTTTCCCATAAC
This sequence comes from Picea abies, assembly GCA_900067695.1. Classification (NCBI taxonomy): domain Eukaryota; kingdom Viridiplantae; phylum Streptophyta; class Pinopsida; order Pinales; family Pinaceae; genus Picea; species Picea abies. Next base: position 3,275 of record CBVK0100767411.1, on the reverse strand, counting down.
CATGCACTGACATCCATTATACCAATATGGAGTGTTTTTATCCTTCAGAACAAAATAAAGTGTTCTTACATTCAAATGTGCAAAAAATACACAATTCATACAATTCCACAATTACACAAGCACAAAGGCTTGCAAATGAGACAAGTATTAATCTCGTTAAACAGACATACACACTCATGAATGAAAATGTAGGAACCAACCATTCATTATATTCAAATACACATGTCACAAGAATACTTATATGTTTATTGGGTGTAGCCAGCCCAACTAACTATGGGTGAGCACTTTTCCACCCAACCATAGGCTCTATTTCTCTGTCACTTCGACAACATGCCACCCTCGTTCCAAGCCATGATACCACCAAGAGACTCTCACAATTGACTCAATAAATCAAGGAATGGATCAAGAAGGTTACTCTCCTTCAGTCCACTGGAAACAATAGAAGTTTCCCTCTTCCCACTAAGATTAGGACATCCACGAGTTTATCAAGTTCCTTCCCAGCTGGATTTCCTCTACACAAGGGGGTCTCTTCTCTACTACAAAGTCCCTTAGTGACCTCCCCTTACCAATGTTGGTTTCTTTCCAGCCAACACCAAGTCACAACCCTCTTTTTCTCTGCTATGGATATGGGTCTTCTATGTTCCAGGGTAACTGTTCGTGACTTGGGAAAGCTTCATGGTTTTCTCAGGAAAACTTCCCATTTTCACTTTGTAGCTCATAACTAAGTGTGTGAGCTATTTTTTCTCCCCCGCATGATAATTTTTTGTATGTTGCACAAGATCTCCTCTCGACAAGCACAATCTTCCTCACACATGTCATTTTCATCCATTCAGATCTGACTTCCTCTTTTTCCTGCACCCATGCATTCTTTCATGTTTTTCCTAGAATCTCTTGATTTGTTCTAGGAAAATCGAGTTCATCCTAATTCTCCATGTACATACCACCATTCACTCCCATGAATTTATGTGGGAGTACTTCCCTAGCTACCAATTGCACCTTTATTTAATGATTGGATTCAACTTCAAGCTAAAGGAAATTATGGTTATTTTCCTCAACATACTTCATCAAGGTGGCTTGGGGTCCTTAGCAGATGAATCCCCTTTCTATGCTCTCTCACTAATCCCTCTCGTGGTATCATGGTTAGTACACCTGCTCCACCCATCAATTAGTTGTGTGGCATTTTCAATTAAACAATAATACCTTTACATCATTTGCAAGCTATAACATGGCAATGTTATCTCCATGTTGAGATAACAATTACTAATCATAATTAATCCCAATTAATTCAAGGGGTTAAAAATGGGGTGTTAGAGAGGTATTGGTGGGGGGGAAGTAATGGGATGGGAATGGGGAATAAATGGGGTCTTTGTTATTTGATCATTCACCACATTTTAGGATTCCTGAGCTCATTGAGAGTATTCCAAAAATGTAGTAGGATGAGCCATTTATAAATTTCCATGTAACTCTTCTTTCAAACCACTAATAAAGAATTCCCTCAAAAAGGTAGCAAGCATGTTGTTGGTGTGGATGGCCAACTTCTCAAAAGAGGATATAAAATCTTTGACTATGTCAAATTGTTCAATCTAGGTCAATCATCTCAAATAATGAGTGTCAGTTTCAAAGCATGCACAGAGGTCTAAGACAAATTGTGAAACCTGCGTGGGATTTTTTATGCCATTTACACCATTGAAAATGTTTAAGATCCAAATATAAGAAACCCACACGAAGTTTCATCATCATATATGATGTCATATGTTGGGTTTGTGTTATACTCTTCGCAAAATCGAATCATGTGTATTGTACACTAATATGGGAGAAAAGGGGGTATGGGGAGTTTTTTTCACCCCTTATCCAGAAGGCTTGTGAGGGTTCGACAGTCAGAGCCCTGAGAAAAAAAAATGGTCCATTTTTTTTGGTTTTTCTGTTGGGTATGTGTTATATTCTTTGCACGACTAGTATTAGTGTCCGCTATGTTGCGTTGGGCGTGTGGGAGGGTTTGAGGGGAGGCTACCAGGAACCCCCTTCGAAGGTTGCAGGGGAGTGATATCCCCCCTGCGTGGGCGTTCGGGGGTAGCACCCCCGAGAAAAAAAAAATCCTTGGGAAACATGTCACATTTTTTTCCTCATTTTTCGTTTCACCTCAATTTCCATGTCCATTGTTGGGCGGTTTTTCGGCACATGGTTTTTGTCGATGTTTTTCTATTTCCAGTTAAGGAATTAGGGTTGTTGACTTATCCAGGTCATTGGGTTAGAGTTTTGGATGCCTTTGGATCCTATATGTATATTGTATTGTAAACAATGTATCACTATGAATGAATATAGAATATGTTGGTTTTCCTCGTTTGGGTTTCTAGGAGAAAATTTATGTGTAATGTGTGTATTTGTCATTGTATCTTTTATGTTCTTTTATTGAAAATTTGTTTGTAATAAAATATTATACAAGGTTAAAATCTACATTTGGTATCAAAGAAATTATTGGCTTCAAGGGAACGCCTTTGTGGTCATGGGTTTGGCTCGGGATTGTGATAAGCCTTGTTACATTGAGAGACCTATGGTATTGATTTTTCAGGTGAAAAGAAATGGCAAGCAGTTCGAAAATGGAGATTGAGAAGTTTAATGGGAAAAACTTTGAATTGTGGAAGCTCAAGATGGAAGATATGTTGGTGGATAGAGATCAGTGGATCGTGGTGGATCTAGGTACTACACCTACAGTAACTTCAACAGATGAATGGAAAAAGTTGGATCGAAAGGCGAAGAGAACAATCCGACTGTGTTTCTCAGCGTCAATATTACTTAATGTGTCATAGGAAGCTACAACCAAATATTTATGGGATAAGTTGGGGAAGTTGTATTAGTCTAAGTCCCTAGTAAATAAACTATTCCTGAGAAAGCAGTTGTATAAATTGAGGATGAGAGATGGAGACTCAGTGGCAGAGCATTTGAATGCCTTCAATACTGTGGTAAGTCAGTTAGTATTTGTTGAGGTTAAAATTTCAAATGAATATAAGTGTATCTATTTATTGTGATCTTTACCAAACTCGTGGGATAGTCTAGTTATGGCCATAGGTAGTAATACAACTAGTTTGAAGTTTGATAAAGTGGTCTCATCCTTGTTGTCGAAGGAGATGAGATGGAAGAACATGGAAGGACAAAGCATAGATGCATTATTTTCAAGAGGATGCTCCCAAGAAAGAAATAGATCTAATTCCTCAAGTGGGAGATATAAATCTAAGGGAAGATCTAAGTCTCCTAGAAAGTTTGTAAAGGTATGTTGG
>CBVK0100767407.1:0-10833 GCA_900067695.1 Picea abies | reverse complement strand
TAAAAGTGAATCACTATAAGTAGCTTTAATATTTTAGAGTTATTTATTTTACATGTAGCTTTTCTTTTATAAAGTAACTTCCTTGTAAAAGTGAACCCCACTTCTTTTTATAAAAGTGGATCACTTCATAAAGCAACTTACATCATCACGTGGTCCTTTGGTTATCGTTTATGCCTTTTTTTTAAATGGCATAACTTTCACATCTGAAGTCTATTTTCAAAGCCGTTTTTTTTTTAAACCACCTAATTTTTCGAGATTTTTCCATCTAGATCATTAGTTTTATTTTTTAAATCCATATTATCTACATATTTAATATTACTTCTTCAAGTAATTTTTTGCTTACCAGCACCAACTAATTCCGATGGAAATCTCATATGGAGGATTTATTAAGAAGGCTTGTACTGGATTACCTTGTGAAAGGAAACAAAACCTACTGATGTTGATAAGAAAGTCAAATGGGCTAATAAGAATGACGAAGCAAGTGGACTAATTGGAATGTCCATCTCTCATGATTTAAGGTTCCACCTTCAACAAATTGATAAACCCAATGAAGCTTGGTAAAATATTGAATATGTGTTTGGTAAACACAATATTATTCGAGCACACCAATTAGAAAAGAAAGTACTGACTTTAAGTCCAAGTGATTTTTCTTGCATTGAAGACTATCTATCTAAGTTTAAAACACTCATAATTTTATGTGAAGAATGTAAGATAAAGATGGATGAAGAGCAATGCATCTATCTTATTCTTTCTAAGATAGGTAGTGCATATTTTGTGTTTGTATCTACCTTTTATGCCATGAAAGAGGCTCTAGGGACAACTTATCAAAAACCCTCTCTTGAGTCCTTTTGTGATGCTTTGATTAGAGAGCAAGATAAGCTTGTACAACTTGGAGTGATCAACACTGCAGGTACCTCCAGCAAATCCTTAGTCATCCATCAGAAAGATAAACCCAAGAATCCCAAGAAGCAAAATCATCGCCACAACAACAAGCAATATAAGGGTCCCAAACCCACTCAAACAACTTCTGCTCCTAATGATGACAGAGGAGAAAAATATAAAAATAAGAAGATTGGTAGACATTGCAACTTTTATGATAAAGATGGTCATGATGAGTCCAAATGTTTCAAGAATAAGGCAGCTTTAGAAGCAGCGATGAAGAAGCACAACATCAGTATTGATTATATTTCTTCTTCTTCTTCTCATGGATATGCACTTTCTTCTTTTGGTTTCTCCTTCAATACAACTTCTACTTCTTCTGATGAGTGGCTTATTGATTCTGGAGCATCTTATCATATGGCTAAGGATAGAGACATATTTTATGCTCTAAATGAATGTAACACCAATAAAATATGTGTTGGTGATGATATATCTCTTAGTGTTGAAGGATCTGGAACAGTTCAAGTAGAAAATGGTCATTTCAATGAGGTATTATGTGTTCCAAGTATTTCTTGTAACCTTCTATCAATATATCAAATCACTCACTCAGGTGAAGGAAAAACCATAGAGATTTCACCTCACCAAGTTCTAATCAAGGATCTAAAATATCCTAAGCATGTTCTTGCAACCAGAATCATTGATGATATTACCAGGTTGTACAAGTTTGACAACTTTGGGTCATCATATTTTTGTTGTTCATAGCGATGACTTGAGCAAACTTTGGCATGAGCGGTTTGGTCATCTAAACCATCGCTCATTGTAAAAACTATGTAATCAACATATGGTGACTGGTCTTCCTCCTGTTTCATGCAGAGATGGTGTTTGTGTTGGTTGTGTTCTTGGCAAACATCATCAGGACAATTTTGGCAAGCGTGCCTCTTGGCACACCTTGGTCCCTTTGCGGCTTGTTCACAGTGATTTGTGTGGTCCACTTTCTTCTTCTTCTTTTTTTGGGTGCAAGTATTTCTTAACTTTCATTGATGACTTTTCCAAACGTACTTGGGTTTACTTCTTAAAACTTAAGAGCGAAGTTTTGGACAAGTTTTTGGCATACAAGGCCCTTGTAGAAAAGCAATATGGACATCAAATTCAAAGGTTTAGAACATATAATGGAGATGAATATGTGAACAATAATTTTACAAGTTACCGCACTACACATGGCATCCAAATGCAACACATTGTTCCATATACACCACAACAAAATGGTGTTGCTAACATAAAGAACTTCACATTAAAAGAAATGGTTAATTGTATGATCCAATCTAAGGGATTAAGTCTAAAGTATTGGGAGGAATCCATCAACTGTGAAAATTACATAGTAAATTGCACTACCACAAAGGCTCTTAAAAATATAACACCGGAAGAATCTTGGACTAAAATTAAACCAGATGTAAGTCACTTCCATGTATTTGGAAGTATAGCATGGGCTCACATTCCTGATGAGAAAAGGAAAGCATTGCAGCCTAAAAAGTGTATATTTCTTTGTTATTCTAAAGATGTCAAAGGTTATAGACTTCTTCAAACACATTGTAATGAAATTATTATTAGAATAGATGTTAAATTTGATGAAAATATCTTGGTCTGAGAACCTAATTCAGTGTTTGTGCCTTCCTTGACCTGTGATCCATCTTTGGAGTTTGTGCCTTCTTCTATTCTGGTTTCTTCTTAAGATGATGATAGTGACGATGAAATTACACCTCTGCCTGCTCACCTTCCTTCAAATGAGTCCTTTAAACCTAAACCAACACTAGCTCTAGCTCCACTACTTCCTAGATGGGTCCGTTCAACACGAGAAGCAATTGGTGATCTTGTTAGTGATCCTTCATATTAGCGTGGGACATGTTCACATTTCTAGCGAGCCTCTTTTATTTTGGCTCAAGTTTCAGAGACTCGTGATCCGGAGCCATTTGTAGAAGCTTCATGTCATCCAGATTGCAATGAATGAAGAGTATCGTTCTTTAATGGAAAATGATACTTGGGATCTTTTACCTCTTCCAAAAGAAAGAAAACTTGTCATATGTAAATGGGTCTACAAAACTAAGTATGAATCCGATGGAAGTGTTGAAAGACACACGACTCGGTTAGTTGCCAAAGGATTTTTCTAAGTTGAAGGAATTGACTATAATGAAACCTTTGCCTCTGCAGCCAAAATTAATTCCATCTTCCTTGTTCTTTCCCTTTTTGCCACACATAAATGGGAGGTCCATCAAATGGATGTTAAATCCACCTTCTTACATGGATATTTGCAAGAATAAATCTACATGGAACAACGTCTTGGATATGTCCAGAATGACTCTAGCCTTGTTTTTCTCCTTAAGAAATCTCTTTATGGTGTTAAGCAAGCTCCTCAAGCTTGGTATGCCAAAATGGACAACTTTCTTATTACCACTGGATTCTCTAGATGCCATTTTGATCCTAATGTTTATACCAAGAAATTAGGAATTCATCTCATAATCCTTGGCCTTTATGTTGATGACCTTATCCTTATTGGTAGTGACTCAAAACTTTTAAACCATGTGAAAACCAACCTTAAGAAGAAATTTGAAATAACAGACTTGGGTTTTTTGCACTATTTCTTTGGCCTCCACTTTTTTCAAACTAATGAAGGAATTTTTCTTTCCCAATCTAAGTATGTTTGCGACCTTCTTCATCACTTTCACATGGATGATTGTAAACCAGTCCCTTCTCCCTTCCAGTCCGGAGTCAATCTTGTTTCCACTTGTACTTCTCCCAAATTTGATGCCACCTTGTACCGTCAATTAGTTGGTAGCCTCTTACACTTGACTCATAACCGTCCTGATCTTTCCTTTATTGTTGGTCTTATTGCCTGGTATACTTCGCTATGTATGTGTCATTAGGTAAAAGTGTGTTTCTTTAGTATGCATTAATATGCATTTGTATTTAGGAAATACAATGGTCACGATATGTTCCCGACATAGAGTAATCTGACGGTTCATATTCTCCTTGATCTTAATGGTCATTAATCTATGTCTTAACACCTAATTGGTCCATGATCTCTATTTAAAGATCATGGAGCATCATTTTCCAATGATCGATTGTGAGAAACTCTCTTGTAAATTCTCTCTATAATCTTTTTCTTTTGCATTAATAAACTTCTCCAAGTGGTCGTGTTGGTTGGGGTCATGGATGTTTCCTCGTAGGGGTTTTGCCACGCCAAAATATCAGTGTGTTGATCATTGATCTGCTTGTGTGAGTGGTTATTGAAGGTGTTTTTCCTCTGTTGGAATACCTATTTTGTCAAACAATAGATCCAAAAGTGTTGAGAGAGGGAAGGGATCTAAAGATGCTCCTTCTACAGAAGAAAAAACCTCCTCGAAAGAAGGATGGGATGTGTACTTGGCTTCTTCAAGAACACATTCAGATCATGAGGTATGGTTGATTGGCTCGAGCTCATCCTTTCATATGGCTCCCCACAAGGAGTGGTTATGTGAATATGAAAGGTATGATGGAGGTGATATTTTCCCAGGTGATGACTTGACAACCAAAATCATAGGATGATGAAAATTCCAGTTGAAGCTCATGGATGGAAGGATTAGAACTATGTATAAGCTACATGATGGTTCGAGGAGAAATGGTGTTGTTGAAGAGAGTTTGGATTGGAACTATGTATAAGGTACAGGGAATCACTATTAGTGATGGGTTTAATAGTTCCATTGTTCCTAATATTGGAGCTGAAGAAACGCCTACAGACTTTGGAGAAAAGGCTATGTTGTGGCATCAAAGACTAGGGCATATCGGAGAGAAGTGATTTTGACTACTACATGGTAAATATATGGTTGAAGGTATGTATAAATAGTCTCTTGTTTTTTATTTTTGCAAACATTGTGTATATGGGAAGCAGAATCAGGTAAGATTCCCCTCTGGTGCAACAAGGGCAGAGGGAATTTTACAACTGGTGCACAGTGATGTGTTTGGACCTGTGTCAGTTCCATCACTAGGAAAATATGTGTACTATGTCTCATTTATAGATGGATTCTCAAGGAATACATGGATATATTTCCTGAAGAAAAAATTTGAAGTCTTTGACAGGTTTAAAGAGTTTAAGGCTCTTGTGGAGAATCAAATGGAGAAAATAATTAAGGTGTTGAGGATGGATAATGGTGGATAGTTCTGTGGAAATGAATTTGAAGAATTGTGTAAGAAGTGCGGTATATAAAGGAATATGACTACTCCATATACACCTCAATAGAATGGAGTTGAAAAAAGAATGAACATAACACTAATGGAAAATTAAAGGCACATTCTCAGTGGTGTCGGGTTAGGACAAGAATTGTGGGAAGAGGCAATGGGTACTACATGTTACCTAGTCAATCGATCAACCTCATCATGACTGGATGAAAATACTCCACATGAGGTATGGACTGATAAGAAACCCTCTCTCACACATCTCAGGGTATTTGGTTGTGATGGATATGTTCACGTTCCAAAGGGAAATAGGAGTAAGCTAGATAAAAAGGTTGAAAAGTGTATCTTTATTGGGTATAACTATGGTCTGAAAGGATATAAACTTTAGAACCCATAAAATAAAATGGCAGTGTATAGCCGAGATGTGGTATTTAGAGAAATAAAAGATGGTGTCAAATAAGAAGTCCTACTAAGGAAGGAAAAACCAGAGAAAATAGAGTTTGAGTTGAAGGATGATGAATCAGACTCTATAGAAGAATAGGAATCAGAAGAAGAAGAAGATCCCCATACTCCAATATTGAGGATATCGATTCGGGAAAGAAGGCAATAAGAAAGGTATACTCCACCTAATTTTCGTTCAAAATTTGCTTTGTTTATTATTAATGATGATCCTAGAATTGTTAGGGAGGTAGTGGATTCAAATAATGCAAAATTCTAGAAAAAGGCCATGGTTGAAGAAATAACAACCTTAGACAAGAATACGGCTTGGGATCTAGTGGAGTTTCCAACTAGAATAAATCCCATTGGCAGTAAAAGGGTGTTTAAGAAGAAGTTAAATGCAAAAGGAAAAGTGGAGAAACACAAAGCTCGGTTAGCAGCAAAAGGTTATTCCCAAGTAGATGGAATTGACTTTGGTGAGATTTGTTCTCATGTTGCCAAGTTAAATTCTATTAGATTTATTTTATCTATTGTTGGTGTGTTTGATTTTGAAGTAGAACAAATGAATGTGAAGGTAACATTCCTACATGGGAATTTGGAAGAAGAAATATACATGAAGTAGCTAGAAGGATTTGTTGTGAAGGGGAAGAAGTTGGTATGCAAGCTAAAAAGTTCCATGTATGTGTTAAAGTAATCACCAAGGATGTGGTATCAAAAATTTGATCCATATATGTTGGGACTTGGCTTCACAAGGAGTGAAGTGGATCATTGCATGTATTTCAAATTAATTGGTGATCATCTTATTTATTTGGTCTTGTATGTAGATGATATATTGTTGATAGGAAGATTATCCAAGATGTGAAAACCTAGTTGTCCTTTATATTTGACATGAAGGATCTTGGGGTTGAAAATTTAATTTTGGGCATGGAAATTAAAAGAGATTGGGAAAACAAGAAACTCTGGTTAAATTGGAGGAAATATGTCAAGAAAATATTGCAGAGGTTTAATATGTAGGAATGTAAATTAGTCAAGGTTCTTGTTTATGTAGGTGTAAAATTATTTTTTGGATCAGTGTCCCAAGGAACGGAAAGAGAAAGAGGACATGTCCCATGTTCCATATGTGAGTGCAGTTGGAAGTTTGATGTATGCACTGGTCTATACTAGACTAAACATTTTACATGCATTGAGATTTTTGAGCAGGTATATGTCAAAACCAGGGAATGAGCATTGGATAGTAGTAAAGAGGGTTTTCAGGTATTTGCGCGACACTACCAGTTATGGGTTGTGTTACGAAGGAAGACCAAGATTGGACAGAGTGTCAGACATACATGGGTTTGTGGATGCATATTGGGCTGAAGATATGGATCATCGAATATATACAAGCGGATATGTATTTAACTTGTTTGGAGGAGCAATCAGTTGGATGAGCAAAAGACAATATGTAGTGACACTCTCAACTATAGAAGTTGAATGCATGGTAGCCACTCATGCAAGCAAGGAAGCAGTATGGTTACAAATATTGTGTTCAGTTATTGGGTTCGTACAACAAGCTATAAGGATAGACTGTGACAATCAGAGTGCAATATTCCTAGCAAAGAACTTGTCTTATCATTCAAAGACAAAGCATATTGATGTTCAATATCACTTTCTGAGAGACATGGTTGAAGACAAAAGGGTGTTGTTGATGAAGGTGGACACTTTGGAGAATGTTGCAGAATCATTAACAAAATATATGAGAACTGAGAAGTTCTCTTGGTGTAGAGGATCTATGGGCATTGATGCCCTGGATTGTTGACAACGTAATATTGTAACCCCTTGTATGCAAAGAAAACAACAAGTGGGAAAATGTTGGGCATGTGTTATATACTTTTCAAAATTGATCCCATGTATTGCGCATTGATATGGGAGTAAAGCGGGTTTTGGGGATGCTTTTCACCCCTCAGTTGGAAGGTTTGTCTGGATTCGAGGGCGGGAGCCCCCGAGAAAAAACAATTGGACCATTTTTTGATGGTTTTTCGGCACATGGTTTCCGTCTATGATTTTCTAATTCTGGTTAAGGAATTAGGGTTGTTGACTAATCCAGGTCAATTGATTAAGGGTTTGGAGGCCAAGGGATACTATATGTATATTGTATTGTAAACAATGAAGATTATGAAAAAAGAAGATTAGAAGTGCAACTCTAAACAAGTTGTTGGTTTTCCCAGTTTAGGTTTCCAGTGTAAAAATCTTTGTGTAATGTGTGTGTGTGTCATTGTATATTTTTTGTTTTTCTTAAAAATCTGTTTGCAATAATTAATTGTATAAGGTTAAAATATACAATGTTTTAACAACCTTGTTATCTAAGACATAATAATGGTAATTTGTTGTTATTTATGGTATTTATAATAACATATAATAATGATAAGTTGGAAATTATTGTTATTTATAAGATATTTATAATAATGATAAGTTGTATATCTTATTATGAGATATCCATGGGATATTTTTATATATTGGTATTTTATATGATATTTATGAGATATTTTTATGTACTCATAATTTAAAATTTTATTTGAATGTATTGGTATTTTCTATTTTTTAAATAAATTTTAAAATGTTTTTAATAATAATATTTAATTTAATTATTAAAACAATTATTGTTTTGTTTGTATTTAAATTTTAGAGATGATTTTAATCTAATATTAAATTTTAAAAATTACAATAAAAATAAAGAATTATTAAAAAATAAATGTTATATGGTTTTATTGATAGTTTGGAGCTAAAATCATATTATATAGAAGGGAGAAATGCATAACAGCTAGTCCCTACCTTTATTAAAATGAATGAAAGACAAATAAGAGTAACAAGGAATGAATCCAAGCCTTTAGGAAAATGAATGAAAAATAAGATTAAATAACAAGGAATGAATCCAAGCCTTTAATGAAAAATAAGATTAAATAACAAGGAATGAATCCAAAATAATCTTGTGCATTTTATTTGTGATAAAGGTTTTTGACATGCTTCACCAAAAGTAAGGTATTTCCTTTTTAATTACTTTTGATAGGAAAACTTAAGCAAAAGGTTAAAAGAGAGTATTTTGAAGCATGGCCCCTTTGCATCCCTCAAAATGGAGAGTCCCACTAAGACATAATCGATCATGTTTCATTATAAAGAGAATTCATGTTTATGTGAAACAATTTTAATTTGTGAATAATAAAGGAATGGAGTCAATCGACCAAGGGGGAGAGGAACAACTTCTATGACTCACTGAGTCTAGAATTTCTCCTATGAGCCATTGGGTACCACTGGAATTTATGTGGTCAAGTGCTTGACCTAAGGCAGTGTAGAAAGATTAAAAAAATTAAATAGACTATTTATTAATAACTTTAATACAACCCAACTTAAATTTTTAACACACAAATATTTACATCTGACCTTTTTTATATATGAAAATATTGTGACCTTTATCATCAATCCATGTGGATTGCTTTACTGCATACCTTCACAATGTAAGATTATTTTCAGTATTCTAGGCCTGCAAGATTCAATATCACAAATTCATTGTTGTATTAAAAATAAATTATTTTACAAATAAAAGAATTTTTTTTGTTTGGTATTTGCATTAATAAAATTTTAAAATAAATTTTTTAAAAAAATTCGCATTGAAAATAAGTTTATGAATTTTGATATTACAATCTTTACAATATAAATCTGCAATTTAAAAAAATAAAGTAAAATTCATTAAACAAATCTACACGGAATCAAAAAATTGAAGTAAAATTCACTATTCACTATAAAACTCTGAACTTAAAAATTTGAGAAAAAATTAGCTCATTTTAAAGCAAAAATAAAATAAATAATTGAACGGTAGTTTTGGGATGATTCCAAACAATAATTTTGTGTGAATATTAAAGCATCCAAGCCCTATGGTGACGAACTTATGTAGAGTTTCTACAATATGTAATTATTTTATTGCGGTGAATGTATTTTGGGAGGTGTATGTGGGAATTGTATGTGATTGACTATTCAAACCCTACCATAAATTATGTGCACACGTTTCTTATTTATTTATTTTTCCTTTTAATATGAGTAATTCATCGTTGTTTTCAAAATATATCAAAAGGAGGCCTAGCAAAGTAACCTTAGAAATTTTATATGAATATATAGAATCATCAAACAAAAGCAGAGAAGAGAGAGAAGCCCAAATTCAAAGTGAGTTAGAAGCAATGTTTGATAATAAATTTAGATCCTTTGAAGATAAGATTCAAAGACATATAAACAATAAACTATTAGAGCTTGAGACTAAACTACAGAAAATGGAAACTAGAGTACAAGAAATAGAAAACCAAAACCAAGCACAAAAACAATCAAGGAAAGAAGAAGAGGTCGAAGAAAATAGTAATCTTAGGGACCGGATTAAAGAACTAAAAGAAAAACTAACAAATTGGCACTAAATAGCGAGGAATGCAAATTGGATATGAAACATATCAAAAAGGAAATGAGTAAGCCCATAAAGTTAGACCATGAGCGTAATAAAAGAGCCTTGAACCTCATAATTTTTGGTATGAAAGAACAGAAAGATGAGGACATGCTAGCAATATTCAAGGAGGAACTAAAAAATAAATTGCAAATTGAAACAGTTGACCTCATAGAATAAAAAAGGGTGGGAAAAATAGTCGAACATAAAGATGGGTTGATTAAGGTTATGGTAAGCTCTAATACCATAAATATGGCATACTCAGTAAAAATATGAGTTGAAAAGGGTCAGGAATATTTATAAATGAAGAACGCATTCCAGAAAATCAAGCTAAATTGAGGAAGGAAGTTCAAAAGGTAAAGGAATCTAGGAAAGAAGGAAAATGAACAATAATTAGGAATAGAAAATATATTATTAGATATAGAGACCAACAAGATAACAATAAATAGCAATTTGGGACCCTTTGGATTCTCTCATGGAACTATCTAGGATTTCCTTAAAACAAAGGGCCTATATTAAGTTGGATCCCAAGTGAAATCGATATTATTTCTCTGGTTGAAACTTTGGGGCATGAGAAAACTTGGTGTTGGTTGTGGAGCCTAATTATGTTCCTGATTCGGAGGTCCTTGCTTTCAACCATGTTTATACCCCATGAAGACGTTACACCCCATAAGTATGTACACTCTTTCACGCGAGGGAGTGCAGAGGGGGGTACCCCCTCTGTAGGGTCTAGGGGGGCTATCCCCCCGGTTGGAGGGTCTGGGGGCAAGCAGGCCCACCCGAAGGAAAAATTGACTTGTAAAAGTATATTGTAATTTCATTGTAAATCTGGATCGTTCATTATAAGGTCGCAG
>CBVK0100767406.1:0-10359 GCA_900067695.1 Picea abies | reverse complement strand
TCTGCGAAGAATTCTTTGCCCAGTATGTATTCAGAGGTTGTTGGAAGCTTGTACATAGCCTGGATATGCTCGGGTCTAAAAGTTCCAATCCTGGCCTGCCTGTCATTCAGAATAGTTCTGGAAGGCAAGTCGACGTGATCCAATGCCCATCGGATCATATCGAAATATGGGAGCAACCGAGGTCTGGCTGCCACCAAGTGCATTTTCGACTGAACAATTGTCTTGTATCTAGTGTTCATATCATCCTTCACAATATCATAGTTATAGTCATCAGAGTCTGAACAGTTCACTAACTCTGATTGAAGGATATTTGTAATAGAAGACCAGGTAGATACTGCGCCGTCTGTCCGAGGTGAAGTATCCGCGACATTATCCGAACCCTGTGTGGCGACTTCGACATTTGCCTTAGCTCCTCTCCTGGGTGCCATAGTTGAAACTGGTTTTTTCGTTCTTCTGTGATAAACCTGCGTATACATACAGAGGCTAGTTTACTCGGAGAAATCTTGCTCTATACGCTTGATAAGAAATGTTTTCATAATAAACAAGGTTTCGTATATATTTTGAAAACCCTGTACCTTCTCATCAGTCTGTCAAATCGCGAGTAAAACTAGATTAATTGAAAAAATCTGATCTTATTTTCATCGTGGATTTACCCTAATTTCTCATTAATGTAAATGAATATTGGGCAGCTTGACAGGTACTCTGGTTATGGAGAGTAAATGAATGAACACCTCGTAGAGTGTGCCAACCTTGAAGCGCGAGATGTAATCCGTTTGATTTTGAAAAGTTTCCAATTTTAATGACTTATGGTTTTCCTCGTTTTCCGTCATCTCGTGAATTTCCCTTTAACATTTCGATTTTATAGCTCGCGAAACTGCGAGTTCTGATCTTAGCACTGATTAACAACAATCTTGATGTAACGAATCCTTGATGATATGATTAGCTTAATCGTTAGATCGCGATTCGGGAGCTTGAAGGTAAAATTTTTAGGAGACTGATACTCCGAGTCGCGATATCGCGATGAGGTGATAATTAAAGCTCAATATAATTATGTCGTAACTTCGTGTATTGGAACTTTGGACACTTCAATATTTATGAAAGAAAAATCCGAGAGGCGATGTGCCGAGAACCGGGTTTAACTATGGTTAGTTTTTTTACTCCTGGTTTTTGACTATGGTTATTCGAAAACCATCGTGTTCTCAGCTTTCGGGGCTGAGAAAACATTAATTTAGAGTCGAGAAATGTCGAGGCGTGAAACCCCGATATGCCTAATCAAGGGTTGAATGTCATGTACTATTCTTGTTTTGGCGGAAAATTAGAACTGAGTTCGTATTCTCGCGAATCGGGATTTGTGAATTCAAGAAATAAGGTGTTCGACTTGCGAGAACGCGAAGCTTTGAAAACTCCTAAGGACAAAAAGACTTGCGAAAAATGGACTCTTTGTAAGTGACAAAGCATTACTTATTCAGGCAACAAAAGTTTTTTCAGAGTTTTATGACGTTGGAAGGAAAGGGAAAAGAAAAACAAATTATAAAACTTACGTATGAAAGTTGTAAATTGTGTGAAGCGAAGAAAACAAAGGCGGCTCCAACATAGGCTCCAACTAGGGATCTTGCTTCCCTGTGAGGCAAAAAGGATAGCAGACCAGGTGCCAAAAATGGGTATATGGAGTCATAGGCAAAAAGATAGGAAAAAGGGGAAAAACCTTTGTTTGACAACCCAGAGATTCTTCGAGCTCTAATACTTTATTCAAACACGGCTGAGGTTCCTTCCGCAATTTCCCCTTTCTTACTGCTAAGTTAGGAGAATGTTTCAAGACAGTCATAATATTTCGAGGATATTCAACAGGTCTTGTGTCTCATCTTGCATCAAAAAAAAATGATATTCTATAATCTAAAAACAGGGAAGTCCCATCGGAACTTGGGGAGATGATCGGGTTTTCAGAAAGAGCTGATTACCATAGTTAATTTTGATATTGATGTATAACAGCCTCACAGATCTCTCAGAAATTGCTTCACTGCCAGCGAGCCTGTTCAGTACCCCGGTGAAGTTGCCTGACCCCTTATTACTGAATTTCTTTTCACCACTTCGGAAAATATTCGTGCGTTTAAATGCTAAGACGAGGGCAATCATTTCTAAATTTCCTTTCATCGTCTTAATAGACTAGGTGGGGGCAATCATTTCTGAATTTCCTTTCACCACCTGTCTCAATATTTATTTATTTTTTAAACACGAAGATGGCAGCAATCAGTTTAAATTAGGGCTGAGATCTGTGTGATATATCAGAGGTCTGTCAACTTATTTTGATCACTCGGTATTCAACCTTCCTTTGACCCTCACAAGACCTTGGTTCTTAGGGAGACATGGGGGAATAATTAGAATTTTAAGGGAGTTAAGGCAAGCTTTAATTTTTCAGACACTATTGAAAATCCTAGGAAAGTTAGATTCGCTATAAACATTTCTTCGTTTAGCAGAGGATCAGGTAGTTGTGAAGGTCAGCTTTCTTATTGAGATTTGCTTTGGAATCTCTGAGATTTGGGTCACAAAACCCTTTGCCCCTTCTACAAATTTTGGGTAAATAGCAAGTCACTAAAGCTAGGTTCAACTGTGAACGGAAAACGAGGCATCAGTCAAATGGTATTAATATAAAATAAGCCATAACATTTTCTGGACGAGTCTTCGGATTCACCTGGGAGCAAAAATTATAAGTGACTGTTTTCAAATTTAACATATTCATTCAACTTTTAGTCTCAAGATCAAAATGAGAGATAATCCTGTTATTTAACCCTTTATACTGTATATTGAACAATGTCATTTTTGATAGCCAAAAACAGTCTTTCATGATCTTTAAGTGTTTAGAAAACTCACCTCTGTTTTTTCTTTTTATGCATCACCTGTTTTATGGCGCCCTATTTCCAATCACTGATCCGCATCTTAAACTTTGAACTAATTTCACCTGAAGCTAAAACCCTGCAACAAACGAAAAAAAAAAAAAATCTGATTCGAAAAATGTGTTGAAAATTTAAAGGCGAGAACCCAAAATACGACAATAAATGTCAGAATATACAGATAAATATGTACAAGACTCATAATGAAATTTATTTATTTACAAGTGTGTATATATATATATAATTTATTCATTTTTTATTTTCTTTTCTTTTCTACCCAACCACTTGTCAAGTCATATAGTGTTTTAGATATCGTCCATTTATGGGGGCACTTAGGACTTCTCCGTCAATGTTTTCCAGAAGAAAGGAATTCTTTCCTTCCGAAGCCGAGACCCTGAATGGTCCGTACCAGAGGTGGTCAAATTTGCCATGTTTTGCGGGTTCTTCCCTTCTCGCGTCCCACTTTAACACTAAGTCGCCTGGGAGAAACTCTATGTCTTTCGCTTTGACGTCGAACAAGGCTTTCATATCATCCTGATATTTCTGCATTTTCTCGTCAACCTCTACTCTGAGCTCTTGAACCTCAATCATCTGGTTAATCCTCCTGGTTACGTGGTTGGGTTCTTCGTTCTGATCTTGCCATAATTTTATCACTGGCAGCGCCAAGTTTATGGGCAGAACTGCCTTGGTCCCATAGACCATTTGAAACGGCGAAATGCCAATAGACCTCTTAGTGTTGATGCGGTTTGCCCATAACGCGTATTTCAAATGTATATGCCAGGACCGCTTGTTTTGATCGAGTACCTTTTTGATCACGTTCACCAGGCTCTTGTTAGACGACTCAGCCAACCCATTTCCCTGAGGGTAATAAGCAGTGGAATGGCCAAGGATGATACTGTACTTCTGGCAGAAGTCGATCATAGCCATGGATTTGAAGGCCTGGGCATTGTCAGTAACAATTTTTTGGGGGCATCCGAATCTGGATAAGATGTTATCTTCCAAAAAGTCAATCACTACTAAGTCTGTTGCCCTTTTGGTTGGAATCGCTTCCACCCACTTGGTAAAATAATCTGTGGCCATTAAGATCCACTTATGCTGGGCACTGGAATGAGGGTTAACTTCTCCTATGAAGTCTAACCCCCATTGTTGAAATGGGGCTTCAGTTTTGATTGGGACGAGTGGTAGTGCAGGGAATTTTTGCTTACCAGCGAATATTTGACATGAATAACAGGCACGTACTTTGGCACTAACGTCCGAAAATAGTTTCGGCCAATAGTACCCAGCCCTCAAGATCTTATAGGCTGTGGCTCTCCATGCATGGTGTCCTCCACAGATTCCTTCATGAAATTCTTCAATAACTCATGGAGTCTCCGACTCAACCAAACAAACCAGTAAAAATCCGAGTGGGTCCTTCCAATATAATTGATTTTCTGAGACGCAATATTTGACAGCGTGTAGTTTTAAAGTCCTGTATTTGGCTGGTGTTAGTCCATCTGGACATTTCAGGTTTAACAGGTAGAAAACTATATCTCCATACCAACCCGACGTCATGAACTTTTCTTCAACTTTGTTTGGACATATCTGGTCATCTGACTCTTGCAGATATGCGCCCTCATCTTCCCCTCCAAGGCAATTGACGTCAAGAGCCTTAAGATTTGACTCGGCCAAGAATTTGGCCAGACCTTTCCCTTTTATCAATTTAGTCGGCTTAATTTCAAGATCAAATTCTTGAATCTTAGCAAGCCAACGCCCTCGTTTCCCATCACTGTCAGGCTGTACCAATATATCTTTCACAGCACTGGTTGGTACATAAGCGATAATTTTTGAATGTAGAACATAAGTTCTAAATGCCTTTAGCGCTTTCACCATCGCGTATGCCTGTTTTTCCATTATATCATATTTTAGTTCGGCATCCCTAAGGCTCTTGCTAAAAAATGCGATCGGGCGTTGAAAGCCTCCATCATCTTTTTGCAGCAACACCGCGGCGATAGTATGTTCGGAGGCAAATGAGAAGATGAGAAAATCTCTCAAATAGTCAGGGCTTGTTAACACAAGCGCCTCGCTAATGACCTTTTTGATACGTTCGAACGACGCTTTGGCTTCAGTCGTCCAATTTATTCTACTATCTTTCTTCAGCATTGTTGTGATTAATTTGACGATCTCAGCGAAGTTTGGTATAAACCTTCGCAAAAAATTAATTGTTCCTAAGAAATCTTGAATTTCTTTAACATTTCTAGGAATCCTGATAGTTTGTATCGCTTCAACTCTTTTAGGATCAATCTTGATCCCATTTTTAAACACGATATGTCCCAGAAGCTTACCTTCCTGCATAGCAAAATGTGATTTTTTTGGATTCAAAGACAACCCATATCTGCGGCATTTTTCGAAAGTTTGTTTCAAATGGATCAAATGTTCTTCATCGGTTTTGGAAAAAACCGTCAAATCGTCAAGATAGATTACTACGAATTTATCTCTTTCTCCAACGAAAGCGATGTCCATTACACGCTGGAAGGTAGCTCCCGCATTCATTAAACCAAAAGGCATTTTATCATACATGAATGTACCCCATGGTGTGGTGAAGGCAGTTTTTTCTCTGTCTTGCTCATTCATGGCGATTTGGTTGTACCCAGAAAATCCATCTATCATAGACATACGATTCGCCCCAACTACCCTTTCTAAGATATGGTCCATTTTAGGAAGTGGATAATTATCTTTAAGAGAGGACTTATTCAAATTTCGGAAATCTACACACAGTCTGATTTCTCCGTTCTTTTTTCTGACCGGGACCAAATTTGCTATCCAATCTGAGTATCTCAGAGGTACAATTATTTTTGCGTCCAAAAGATTCTTAACCTCCTTTTCGATAACGGGCAACAAAATGGGGTTAAAATGCCTGAGCTTCTGTCTAAAAGGATTGACTCCAGGCTTCAAAGGTATCTTGTGCTCAATTATAGAAGTATCATACGTTCGGAGCTCGTCATAGGACCAGGCGAAAACATCTTTGTATTGTCTGAGTAAGTCTCTATACTGGTCTTTTATCTTTGGATGGAGGAATTTAGAAATCTTTACGATTCTGGCTTCCTTACCATTTCCTATGTCACAATCCTCCACTTCTTCTGGTTGGGGCTGCAAAGTGGATTTAACGGGTATGTTGTTCTGATCGAAGAGTCTTTCCAAAGGGATTAAGCTTTTCGGGATTTGGTTATTTTTGAGGACCAACATACGATGATCCGCTATTTTTTCTCGGAAGGTTTCAGGATCTTGGTTTTCTTGCATAACCCACATCGGGTCATTTTGGTTTTCTTGATCTGGATGGGTTTCAGAGAACTCGCCTATTGCTATCAAAAATTTTTGAATTTGTTCGTCGTCTTCAAAGACCTGCCAGTGTCTGACATTGTCTGGTATGGAGGGTTTATACCTAATTTCAATATGATACTTAAGCTTAACATTTGTGGGAGGGGAAAAGGTAGAGGCTGCCTTAGCCAATGCATCAGCATGTAGATTCTCAGTGAGAGGGACAAAATGGACCTTTATGGACGAGAAAAAGTTCTCCATTAAATCCCAAACGCAGTTTCTGTATGTCCTTAATCTAGGATGTTTAGCTTGGTATTGTCGGTTTACTTGCTTTACTATTAATTCAGCGTCGCCGTAAACCTCCAAATTTTTAATGTTTAACTTCTTGGCTGCCTCTAGACCTAAGATTAATGCTTCATATTCGCATACATTATTGGTGTAATCAATGTCCCACTGCAAGCGGTAAGAGAAAGGGACGGTAAACTTTCCTTCAGGTGCTATCAAAAATATGCCAGCACCAGCTCCTTCAGAGGATGAAGCTCCATCGAAGTACATCTTCCAGAGGCCACTTTTACATAGTTCTTCAGTCAAAGGGTTAAGCTCTTCTTGTCCCATATCTAGATCTTCTGAACCTTCATTTAAACCATCATTGAAAGATAATATGCAATTTCCAAGATCTTGGTCCGCGACATAAATGGGAAAATTATTTGGATTCTGGGGATCGCTGACAGTATATGCCAATCTCATTTCTCTGTACAATCGGGTAAACTGACCACCGAACACAGGAATTGTGGCATACGACATGTCCAATTGTAGAGAACCTCCCAACTTGGCTCCCCACGACCTGGATAACAACATACCATATTTGGGAGGAATATCTGCAATAACCACATCCATCAAGACACTC
Source organism: Picea abies (assembly GCA_900067695.1). Lineage (NCBI taxonomy): Eukaryota > Viridiplantae > Streptophyta > Pinopsida > Pinales > Pinaceae > Picea > Picea abies. The sequence goes on along the minus strand of CBVK0100767406.1, from coordinate 3,270 downwards.
TTGACCGGGACTTGAGCTAGGGAAACAACCAGATCTTTTATCATTCCCATACATTTAACCTTTCTAGAATCGAAAGAGTATAGATCTCCATAGGGTCTAGTGATATGGAGGCCCAACCTCTCCATTATTAATTTGGGCATAACATTATGGGAAGCCCCAGAGTCTAACATACAGTTATGCAGCAGTTGGTCATGTATATTTAGGGTGATATAGAAAGGAGTGACGTTGTCCTTGGATCCCTCAAAGTGGGGACCAAAGGTGATGTTAGGTCTGTCATCTTCTAGGTTGATAATGTCAGAGTGACTTTCGGATTCAAAAACACCGATTACTTTGGAAATTTGCTTACGATAAGTTGGGTTTTTTGCCAATTCTACCAAAGGAATTGGTATCTTAATTTTGTTTAATTCATTTTCAAAATTGTAAGATGTATTGACCTTGTCCGTTTCTTTGGTTAAGAGTTCTGAGTTCCTTTCTTCCAGCTTATTTGTCTGGATTACTTTATCACTCGTGTTTTTAGTTGAAGATGTAGCTTTGTCTATTGGCTTAACTTCTTTTGTTTGGGTTTCGGCCTTTTTCATCTTAGACTCTTGATTCTTCATTATCTTGAATTTGTTGCTGGGTAACAACATCTCCTCTAAAGGAGGTTCTTGAGACTGACCCTTCGGGAGAATTATCTTAGGTTGTTCAGCAGAGACGGGTTTATTTTTTGACCTAAGATTGTATCTGGGTTGGAAATCAGCTGCTATCATTCCTATTTCTGGTTGATATAAGCATAGATCATTGTGATCACCCTCTTCTTGCTCATAGGATGTTTGAGGGGCGTTTAAAGATTCCTCGTACTCCTTCTTGGTCAGAAATGGCTACGAAGAATCGTCTCCAAAAAATGCAACTTCATCTTCCGAATCTCCGAACTCTTGGAGGTCACTGGCTCCTATAAAATTTTCGTTTTTTAATGGAGTTGGTATTTTTTTATCTTCATTTTTTAATGGCCTCTGTTGATTATGGGGATTTGGGTTTCTCCTGAAGTCTCTCTTTTTAGAAGAATCATCTTTGGCTTGATCTAACTCCATCCTAGAGACTTTGTTGGACAGATCTTTGATCACTCGAGCCATATTATCCACTCGGTCATCAGTGTATCTATTTGACCCAGAAGGACCTACTGGTTCCCTATAGCGTCTATTATCATAGTTGGTTGTCTCTACTTTAGTCTTCATCTTTCCTGAAGCCATCATATTAGACTCTATTTTGACAGCGTCGTCTTGCATTTTAATCAGAGTGTCTCCTCTTATTTCATGCAACAGCAACGTAAAGTCTGGTTCGAAATCTCCTGCGAAGGTTACTTTAGCTAATGGTTTGGAAGGCTTGACAGTGGCTGGAATTTTATTGTAAAGTTTGTTAAATCTCAGAATAAATTCCATCACGGTCTCGGAGTTCTTTTTCTTTAGGGAGCCAAACTCGGTAAGGTAATATAGGTGATCCTTTCGCTCTCCCCATTGCTTGAGGAAAGCATCTTCCAAGGCGTCGTACGTCTGAATAGAAGCTGCAGGAAGACTCTGAAACCAAGTTCGGACCTGTCCTTCGAAAGTTTGGACAAGTAGTCTAGAATAGACATCTTCATGCTCTATACCACAAATGTCTGCAAACTGGTCAAAGAAATTTATATGTTCGGCTGCGGTTAGATCTCCCTCCCTAGTGAATTTAGGAAGGTTTTTGATGTAGTTGTCAGGTAAATCATGAAGTTGAGCGGGTAAAACTAGGGGAGCATATCTAGCCGCTACTTTTGCAAATACTCCGGGGGGAGGGGGATTAGGTTGCCCTCCACCTCCTCTTCTGACGCCAGCCATTTTTTTAGGAGTAGGAAATGAGGGTGTAAAACACCCTTTTGAATCAGGCGAAAATGGGAAGTTTTGATGACGAAAGGATGGTATGTCAAAAGATAATGATCTTTCCAAAGGACCTTTCCCCTTGTTTATAAATGGGAAAGTTTGGTGTGGTTCACTCCTAAATTCTGAGTGCTCTGTTTCCAAATCTTTGATATCCGACAGAGGGTTACCCAAAGTAGAAGGTTCGGCAGTGGATTTAGTCTTTAAAGGTAGACCTTTGGGTTTATTTGCTGAAGAGGTTATTTCAACCGAGCCTCTCGCTCTTAAAATTTTTTCAGGGTTGTTAACAGGCGTAATCATCTTGCAGCCAGGTTCTGTCTGGTATGCTTTCTACCAGACGCCAGTTTGTGTTCAATGGAGTCGCCAAGTGAAAGATTTTTTAAAAAGCCTTACAATGGTGTGCACTCTATGTTCACTATCAAAGAGCGACACTATCAACGAAATAGTTTGTCGTTTTCCCAGGAAAAAGATTTCGTAACTTCACTCCCCGGCAACGGCGCCAGAAAGATGTTGTTCCTGAGTCTGTACTAAGGCTTAAAATACAGTGTCAAGGCATCCAAAAATATGGTAATGATTGATAAAGGATTTTGCTAACCTTTGATATGGGAAGCTAATGAGGATTTTTGTGTTCACGTTGTCTGGCTTCCAATTGTTCCTGGGTTGCGATATCTTGCTCAATGGCCGCCCATGAAGGTTCTAATTCTTCTTGGGTATTAGCAGTTCTAAGGGTCGTACTGAAAAGGTTTAGCGCGATATTAGTTTGATTTGATATCCTGAGTTGAATATTAGGTTGAATTACCCTCGGTATGGTCATTGAGGAACAGTTAGAGTATGGAAAAGATTTAACGAGAGATTTTTAATGGCTGATTCAATTCGGTTGAACATAAGAGAAATCTTTGTGTGAAGAATGAAATAGGACTACAAATGAAAGGCCCTTTTCCGTAACTATATGGGTTTTTGTAAAAGGTGTGAAATGAGAGAAGAACATCTAATTGAAGTAACATAAAATTCTTATCGGTGAAAAACACGCATACATATAGAAGATGAAATGAACGTAATTGACATGATGCAAGTAAACACAGAATCCTGTAATTGTAGCTTGGTCTTGCACCCGCTGATAGCAGATGCAGAGGAAGGACAAGGGACAATTACTATAATATGATCTTGCTTCACTATAGTAGTAGTTGCACTAAGTTATAGTGATACATTTCAATTTTGTAGAGAAAAATGAAAAGAAACAATGAACATAATACGAACTAATTATGTAGAGCAAAATGAAAAGAAACAATGAACATGACAAAACAAACTTGGGATACAGTCGGGACAGAATCGGGAATCTTGAATTTGCTTTGTATTAACTTTCTTCACGAGAGAATTCTGTTACAAT
>CBVK0100767404.1:0-16388 GCA_900067695.1 Picea abies | reverse complement strand
GAAGTCCCAAACCCCCCAGTACAATGGGGAGACATCGTTTCCTGTTTGCCTGGAATTTTAAGACAGAGGCCCTGTCTTCGGCCGATAAGGTTTCGATCCGGTATTGCACTTCTGAATAGGATCTGACGCCTAGGAAAACATCATCCAAGGGCGAGGGTTCGTGTTCGAACCTCTTCAAGCCACAATTCCCTAAATGAGTACTTACGATCCTCTGTGGATCATGCCTTTTATATTCAATATAGGCCAAATTTAACCCTTCTAAAGCTGCAGCCTCAACCTTAGCATGCCCGAAATCGAGCAGGGAATATGAATTGAGTCGAATAGGAAAAGACGGCCATACCTTCTTTGCTGACGCCTTTAGTTCTTTGCTCACGCCGCCGATTACTGTCTACCGAGCAATCTCACGACACGCCAGCTTATCGGGGATAAATTGTGGGAGCGCCATAGGAGGAACAGTGGCTCTGAACACTCTTAAATAAGAGAATTCTTCTTCCACGTACCAGTCTACGATCTAGCTTAGGTTCGCAGCAATGCCATCCGAAATGCGGGGTGGCAAGAGACCAAAAATAGCGACATGCAGGGGTACTACTACCCAATTAAAAATTTCATAAATGAACTCATTCGCGTTATTTTCCCACAGTTTATCGTGGTACTCATGCACCGCTTTCTCTTCGGATGGACTCCAAGCCCACTTCATCAAAGGAAAAGGCGTCACGGCACATATCACGTCCATGATATACGCGGACATGTAGAATTTGGACGGCTTCCCGGCTGCCTTCTGCTCCTGGTACTCGGTGACTTTGTTGAACAAATTATCAGAAAGTATTTTGGCCCAATTGAACGTGCAACCTTCGGCTACCCGAAAAATTAGGGGTACCCACTGGACGGGAAAATGAGCGGTAAAGCCGACAAGTCATCATGGCCACATACCTGTAGTTTGGTTCCAACGAAGAAATCGAATACATACCTTCGTTGTTCACCCTGAATAAGGCCGAACGAGATACCCAATCCTTTATCAAGCCTGGTAAAGTCTTGTCATATTGGTCGCATTCCTTGGCAACAAAAGTTTTTTCAGAGTTTTATGACGTTGGAAGGAAAGGGAAAAAAAAAACAAATTATAAAACTTAGGTATGAAAGTTGTAAATTGTGTGAAGCGAAGAAAACAAAGTTGGCTCCAACAGCTTCAACCATCCTCTCTCTACTTCATTCATTCCTAGTAGGTACCGGGATTTAGATCACGTCGAATCAAGGTCTGGGGAACATAGTGCCCCCTTTCTGAAACTCAATTCGGTGCTTTTGGCCTCCCTTTTGTAAAGCACTTTCTACTTTCTCGAGTGACCACAGGCCGTGACCCTACGTCTATCTTCCGGAGTGTTTTCGAAATTTCGGGGTTCGTGGATATGAAGGAGAAATTCTTCTTTCTTCGAAATCGCGATGGGAGAAATGTCGGGAGAACCTAACGGTCACCACGCATCCCCCCACTGATCTGATGGTTATGAACTGATTCGGCAATACCACAGGCCCGGGTCCGAGACATCTTCAATGCTTCCCACTTCGAGGATATGAGAGAGTTGTTCCTTGCGCTTTGAAATCGCGATGGGCGAAATGTCGGGAGGACCTAATCGCACACCACGTGTTCATCCAGGATGAATGGCTAAGATCACTCCCGGCACTTTGGGGCCTGTCTCGTCGAATGATAAACATTAGCGCCCCTCCTTTAGGCCTGCTCCTTTGTGACTAGGCACCAAAACCATGATCCTTATTCTGGGTGTTTTTAGCATTTTGGGATTCGAGGTTTTGGGAGGTGCAAAGACGAGGTACACTTACCCCTTGAACTTCCAAATGCCGATGTGACACGGATGTGCGTCGTGTGCCCTTCAGATGAACGGCCCATATAGTATTCGCTATTATAAAAGGGGGGATGCCCCCATTTACAGGCTCGCTTGATGTGACCTGGTGCTGGGATCGTGGGCTTGGCTCCAAAGGTGCTTTCGGCGTTTCGTCGATCGACAATTTCAGCTGTAAAGAATGGAAGGCTTCTCGTCTCCCAAAACACCGATCCCCGATACGTCAACTGACTTCCACCTGTCTCAACTAGATCGGATGACCCAGATTTTCCTTGAACTATTGGCGCTATCCTTCGTGCTAAATCCCGGGCAACTTGGTAGCCCCGAAATCCCGATGCACGTCGATCTGTTTTGTAGGTGGATCTTGTCTGCTGACATCAAAGCTTCGCCCGCTCGCTTGACTTGTGATCGGAAAAGAGATTCTCCCGCGTTGCGCTGGGGTGCTTCCCGTGTAACCTGTAGACCTGGTTATTTTTTATCCCAAGACAAATAATGTCGCTAACATTAGGCTCCATGGGGGATAGAGTCGTCCCTGTGATTCTCTAAGAACTCATTCTGCAGTTTCAGTGCCTTGCTATTGGGATATGGAGTCATTTACTAAGCAGAAAATATACAAATAGAAAATGAACAAAGAACTAAAGGACAATATTTATAAACAAAGGAGCCGTCTAAGGCTCAAACAAAACATTTCTTCAGAAAATGCCCATTTATTGGGCTATTGAAAACCTCTTCACCCTCTAGATCGTGCAACTGGTACATGTTGTTTGAGAAGACCTCAGAGATTTTGAAGGGGCCGATCCAGAGGGCATCAAACTTGCTATGTTTTCCCTTATCCTATCTGGGTGCATCCCACTTAAGTACCAAATCCCCGATCTTGAACTCCTTCTTCTTGACCTTCCTGTCAAAAGCCTGTTTGACCCTTTCTTGATGGCTATGAGCTGTGTCCCTCACTTGTTCCCTGATCTACTGTACTTCTACTATCTAATGAATCCTTCTGATCATATGATCCGGCTCTCCTTCATAATGTTGAAAGAACTTCGCCACAGGTAAGGTGAGCTGAGTGGGAAAAACCACCTCTACTCTGTAAACCAGTTGAAAAGGTGAGGTGCCTAGGGATTTCTTTGTTGTCACTCGATCAGCCCATAAAGCAAATTTCTACTTCGAATCCCGGGCCCTTTTGTTGTCCTCCAATAGTCTTTTGATGATCCTTATCAGGCCCTTGTTGGAGGACTCTGCTAAACCATTGCCCTAAGGATAGTAGGGGGTGGAGTGAATTATCGAGATATGGAACTACTCACAGAACTTAATGAGAGGCTCAGATTTGAAAGAAGCAGCATTATCAGTGACGATCCTACTGGGACAGCCAAATCTGGCTATGATATCCTCCAGGAAGATGATAATTACTTTGTGGGATTTACTTCTGGTGGGGGCAGCTTCTATCCACTTGGTGAAATAATCTGTTGCAATCAAGATCCATCTATGTTGGCCACTTGAGGGAGGATGAATTTCCCTAATAAAGTCTAGCCCCCACTGTTGAAAAGGTGTTGAATCTATCACAAGCTTCAGTGGGAGTGGCCCAAGCTGTTATTTCCCTGAGAACTTTTGGCATTTGATGCAGGCCCTGATTTCTCTGTTGACATCAACGAATAAAGTGGGCCAGTAATACCCAGCCCTGAGGATTTTGTGAGCTATGGTCTTCCAGAAATGATGCCCCCCATAAAGGCCTCTGTGGAAATCAAACATAACTTTATGGGCTTCTGGTGGGTTCAGACATCTCAACAGCACTCCTAGAGGGTCTCTCCAGTATAAAACTTGCCCAATGAGGCAATATCTGACTGCCTTGGGTTTCAAAGATCTTGCCTTACTTTTACACATTCCATCCGAGGGCTTCAACTCCTACAGAAAGTACAAAATTTCATGATACCAGGCACACTCTGCCAGCAATACGCCTTCCTGAGAGCGTTGACTGGGCAACTCAGCTTGCTGAATTCCTGAGCAGGTATTGATGAAACTAACGCCCGAGGCTTCATAATTGGATTCATCCAGTAGCTTGGCTAAACCTTGCCCCTTAACCAACTTGGTGGGCTTTATTTCCAAGTCAAATTCCAGGATTCTAGCAATCCATTTGCCTCTTCTCCCATCTATATCGGGCTGCACCAGGATGTCCTTCACAGAAGCCGAAGGAATGTATGCGGTTACTTTTGAGTGCAAGACATAGACTCTGAAATCCTTGAGAGCTTTCACTAAGGCATAGGCCTGTTTTTCCATGATTTCATACCTGATCTCTACATCTCTTAATGCCTTGTTGAAGAATGCCTTGCTGAAGAAGGCAATGGGTTGTTCTTGCCCTTCCTTATTTTTCTGCAACAAGACCGCTGCTACTATATCAAAAGAAGCAAAAGAGAAAATTAGGAACTCTTTGGAATAGTTAGGACTGATCAGCATAGGTGCCTCAGTCAATGCCCTTTTTATTTGGATAAAAGATTCCCTAGGTTCAGCAGTCCATTTCACTTCATTTCCCTTCCTGAGCATGGTTGTGATGTGTTTCACCAACTCAACAAAATTTGAGACGAATCTCCTCAAGAAATTAATCTTCGCCAAAAAGGCTTGAACTTCCTTCTTGGATCTAGGAAGTGACAGGGTTTGAATTTCCTCTACCCTGCTAGGATCAATCCTCACTTCCTCTGCTGATACTATATGGCCTAATAACTTCCCCTCCTTCATAGCAAACAAATATTTCTTGGGGTTTAGGGATAGGCCAAACCTTCGACACTTCAAAAAAACTTTCCTCAAGTGGCAGCGGTGCTCCTTGTCTGACCTGGAGAAGACCGTGATGTCATCTAGATAGATTACCACAAACTAGTCCTTCTCCCCAATGAAGGCTATGTCCATGGCTCGCTGAAATGTTGCTCCTGCATTCATTAATCCAAAAGGCATTTTGGCATACATGAATGTGCCCCAAGGAGTGGTGAAGGTTGTCTTTTCCCTATCCTCGGGCATGACGGATATCTGATTATAGCCAGAAAACCCATCGATCATGGATATCCTAGATGCACCAGTTACCCTCTGCAGTATGTGCTCCATCTTAGGTAGGGGGTAATTGTCTTTCTTTGAGCTCCTGTTCAGGTTCTTGAAATTGACACAAAGCCTGATTTCTCCACTTTTCTTCCTCACCAAAACCAAATTGGCCACCCATTCGGAATATCTCAAGGGGATGATAATCTGGGCCTGTAGCAACTTCTTCATTTCTTTCTCCATGATAGGCAGCAACATGGGATTTATCTGTCTTAGCTTCTGCCTAAATGGCCTAGCTTCTTCCTTCAATGGGATCTTGTGTTCAATGATGAATGTGTCATATGTCTTAAGGTCCTAGTATGACTATTCAAACACATCAGCAAACTCTCTCAGCAACTCAATATATTCGGCCCTCTGTTCTCTGGTCAAACTACTTGATAATTTTACAAACCTAGGCTCCTCCTGTGTGCTAATGTTGCATTCGGTTGTATCAGCATCTTCATTTGGAACCTTACCCTTTACGGCCACATCATTCCCATCGAACAGTATTTCTAAAGGGATTAGTCCCCTCGGAATGTGATTACTAGGCAGCTGGATAATTTGGTGATTAGCAATTTTATTTAAAAACACCTCAGGGTGAGGGTCACCTTCCGGGTCGGGATCCTGATCAATGTGCAACGCAGAAAATTCATCAACAAATTGGAGAAATTTTTCGATTTCCAAGTCATCTTCAAATACCTTCCAATGCCTGACGTTATTCGATACAGAGGGCCTATATCTTATTTCAACATCATATTTGACCATAGGTGGCAGAGGAACTTCGAGCAAACTAGCTGAGATGGATAAAGAATCGACTGAAGTATTCTCCCCCCTCGGAATGAAAGAAATGTTAAAGGCCAAGAAGAAATTGTCAATCAGGTCCCATAACTCATTTCTGTAATTCCTGAGTCGGGGATTATAAGCATGATAAGCATTTTTGACTTGTTGAATAATCAACTCAGCATCTCCAAATATTGTTATTTCCTTAATTCCCATCTCCTTTGTGTCCCTCATACCCAGAACAAGAGCTTCATACTCCGCCACATTGTTGGTGGTTTCGAATTCCAACTTGTATGACAGGGATATGGCCTCTTGACAAGGTGATATGAAAACCACCCTAGTGCCAGCGCCTTCACTAGAAGAAGCTCCATCAAAAAAAATCTTCCACACGGAGGGGGTTGGAGGGGGAATCAGATAATCAAGACTGGGATGCTTTCTGACTTGGAAAGGGTCTTCAGGAGCATCAGTGAGCTGCAATAAGCTAGACCCCAAGTCGGTGTCAAGTGCAAAGATGGGGTGATTGGTGGGATTTGCTTCGTCACTAACAATGTAGGCCAACTGAGCTTCTCTATATAACCTCCTTTGTTCCCCTCTGAATATTGGAATGGTGGCATATGTGAGATCCATCTGTAATGTTCCCCCAAGCTTTTTAATCCAAGATCTAGACAACAGCATGCCAAATTTGGGGGGAACGTCATCTACCACAATATCCATGACCACACTCTTCATGGGCAGCTGAAACAAAGAAACCACCAGGTCTTTGATGACTCCTAGACACTGCACTCTTCTTGAATCGAAAGAGTACAAATCATGATAAGTTTTTGTCACCTCCAGTCCCAATTATTCCATTACTATTTTGGGCATAACGTTATGGGAAGCCCCTGAATCCATGAGGCAGTTATGCAGCACTTTATCATGTATATTCAGGGATTTGTAGAAGGGAGGGGATGAATCATCTCTATCTTCTACCATGGGCCCTAGGACAACTGTTGGCTTTTCATATTGGAGATTTATTGAGTCAGTGGAAGGCTGGGGGAGCTCAGATTGTAGCAGCTTGGAGAGGGGCCTTTTGAAATCTTTGTTTTTGACCAGTTCAGATAGGGGTACAGGAATTCTAATCTTCTGAATTTCATGCTCAAAATTGAAGGAAGGAATAGGCTTAGGAGCTTCCCTTACATCAGTGACAGGTTCCTTGGCTGCTGGTGAAGCATTCTGAGTTTTCTTTTCTTTAGTAGTGGCTACTGCAACTTTAGTAGGCCTTTCTGTTATGAGGGGCTGATCCTGGTTATAAAAGTTCCCTTCTTTCCCTTTTGACCTAAGATTATATCTGTTAGGGGTGTTGTTGGCTCTTTCCCCTCTACTCAACTCGTTGATTTGAGCGTTGACAAGGGATTCTTCATATGCAGATTGAGTCAAATGAGGAAATGGAGAAGTGTCTTTGATGCAGTGGATCTCGGGGTCAAGTTCATCCACCTCCTCCCCCTCCTCATGGGAAATTAGGTTGTTCTAGAGAGGGATCTGAATCCTCTGATCATCTCTATCTCTGCTCCTTTGTTCCCTAGGAAAAGCCTGTGGCACATTGTTATTAGGCTTCCTGAAACTTCTACTATCTGTATTTTGGGGATTTTTGTAGATGGGCTTCCCTTCTAATTCCCACCTTTCCATTCTGGAAGAAAGTGATTTTAGCATTCTAGCTGTCTCATCTGTCTGAAGGGGCAGGGGAGAGGAACTGGATGGGGAAGCTTCAGGCCTCTTCCTAGATATGTTTCTACCAGTAGTGTTCCTAAGTCGGTCAACAGCCAATATGTTAGATTCTACCTCCACGGCTACATCTTGCATGTGGGCCAGAGTAGCAGCTCTCCTTTCCCTGAGCAGGAGGCAGAAATCAAGATCAAAAGCGCTGGCATAAGTGATCTTTGTAGAGGCTTCTGAGGGTTTGATCTCAACAAGGATTTTATTGTACATTTTATTGAATCTCTTGGAGAAGTTAGAGACAGGCTTTCCTTCTTTTCTCTTCAAAGACCCAAACTCTGTCATGTAATACATGAAGTCTTTTTTATCTCCCCACTGTCTCAAAAAGGAATTATCCAAAGCCTCAATCCCATCAATAGATCCAGGAGGCAGGGCCTTGAACCATTTTCTAGCCTTGCCTTGAAGACTGGACAAAAATCCTCATCCATACGTCTGCATGCATGATAACGTTATCATTTGTAAAACTGTAAAAGGCTTCTAGGTGTTCTTCTGCAGTTATGTCCCCCTCACCTGTAAACTTGGGCAGCTGCTTGAGGTAACCATCTTCTAGGAGAGCATTGAGAGGTTGAGGTAGCACGAGAGGAGCATACCTAGCGGCTATAATGGACTCCATTCTGGTCATGGGGGGATTCGCTCCTGCCATAGGGATATTATGTGGAGGAGAACTCGAAGGAGAAGGAGCTCGAAAAGGGGATATTGGGGATGAGCTTCTAAGGGGAGTGGGAAACAATAGGGGATTTAGGGAGAAGGCTAGCAAGCTTAAGTCGGCTGATGTTTCCCTTTGCGCAGAAGTGGTAACAGTAACAAGAAGAGGAGCGGTAAAGCTAGGAGTGGGGAAATCTTCTGTGGTCCTGGGTCTACGCCAAGGTACAGTTTTAGGGGAGAGAGGAGTGACAAGGATTTCTCCCTCCAATCCCAGACCAGGGGGGGAAACCTCAACAAGAACACTCTTGAAATTCAGGAAACGGGAAACTTCAGAAAGCGGTCTGCTAGCAAACTAAGGAGGAGAAAATGGAGTTATTACAGAAGGAGATGGCAGATTACCTGGTTTGGTGGCGGTAGCTTGTCCTTCAGAGACCTTTCCTTTTCCGAGAATCACCTCCCGATCAGTTTCAGGTGTAGCTAGAGGCAGTTGTGGATGGGACCGCGTGTGCCTACCTCTGAAAGCCACAATTGACACGGTAGGTTCGCCACAGTGGAGTCGTCACAATGGAGTCGCCAGGTGCACAGTAGCAATCTTCAAAGGCTCTGATACCCGATGCACCTTCAAAATCAGAGGTTCAATGTTGTTCAATCTCGGGGAAAATTTTCAACTTTGTCCTTGGCAACGGCGCTAGAAATGTTGGCGATGGAAGTCGCTCCTGGATTGTAGCAGGAGCAGAGCCCGACGCCCATCAGTTTATGTCATGATTTGTATATGAAAGGGGTGATCGAATGGAAGTAAACTCGGACGATATTGTTTCAACTTCGAAACTAGGCCAGGCATGCATGGGCAAGTGAGGTCTTGGAAATACTCCAGACAGTAAGTTGTAGTAAGGGTGAGTAGGGGGAAGACTTGTATCAAAGAGATGCAAAGGTCTGTTGTCAACATCAGGTTTCTAGCAGACTGTAGGAGAATGCATTTAAACGCGAGATCTTCTTACATTCAAACGCAGAAAACCAAAGAATACAATAGTGCCACAATAAATCCTTTATCATAACACAACTGCAATAATTCATGTGAATCAGTCAATCATGAACTCCCTCAGTATGAGATGAAAACTAGATGGAATAAGGAAACTGTCTTTCATTAAACAAGAAATCTTACATACAGATGCATAACTAGAGAACTAGAGTGTCTGTTAAAACATTAGAATCGGGAGCTTCGCTCTACCATCGATACCTTGAAAAATATCAAAACTAAGTATATATACTCCCAAACATTTTCCCAACAGAGGCCTACTGGACTTTCGGGATGAGGAGTCTCTTCAATCAAATCTGGCCTGCACTCCCCTGTCATACGCCACCTTAATTCTGCATGGCTCGTGGCAGGGGGTAGCTGAGTCCTTAAATGTTGAATTAGCATGTGCAGGCTTCCCTGGCGAGTTGAGGACTCGGTGCGGCTTCCATGAAAAGAACCAGTACAGAGGACCATCTCGGGTAGACTTTCAACCAGGACATCCATACTTTGCAATTAATGAATGAGTCGAGGCTTCAACCATCCTCTCTCTACTTCATTCATTCCTAGCAGGTACCGGGATTTAGATCACGTCGAATCGGGGTCCAGGGAACACAGTGCCCCCTTTCTAAAACTCAATTCGACGCTTTTGGCCTCCCTTTTGTACAACACTTTCTACTTTCTCGAGTGACCATAGGTCGTGACCCTACGTCTATCTTCCGGAGTGTTTTCGGCATTTCGGGGTTTGTGGATATGAAGGACCAAGTCTTCTTTCTTCGAAATCGCGATGGGCGAAATGCCGGGAGAACCTAATGGTCGCCACGCGTCCCCCCACTGATCTGATGGTTCTGAACTGATTCAGAAATACTATGGGCCTGGGTCCGAGACATCTTCGATGCTTCGTGCTTCGGGGATATGAGAGAGTTGTTCCTTACGCTTTCAAATCGCGATGGGCGAAATGTCGGGAGGACCTAATCGCACACCACGTGTTCATCCAGGATGAACGGCTAAGATCACTCCCGGTGCTTTGGGGCCTGTCTCGTCGAATGATAAACATTAGCACCCTTCCTTTAGGCCTGCTCCTTTGTGACCAGGCGCCAAAACCATGATCCTTATTCTAGGCGTTTTCGGCGTTTCGAGATTCGAGGTTTCAGGAGGGGCAAAGACGAGGTGCGCTTACCCCTTGAACTTCCGAATGTCGACGTGACACGGATGTGCACTGTGCACCCTTCATATGAACGGCCCAGATAGTATTCATTATTATAAAAGGGGGGTCGCCCCCATTTACAGGCTCGCTTGATGTGACCTGGTGCTGGGATCATGGGCTTGGCTCCAAAGGTGCTTTCAACGTTTCGCCGATCGACAATTTCAGCTGTAAAGAATGGGAGGCTTCTCGTCTCCCGAAACATTGATCCCTGATACGTCAACTGACTGCCACCTGTCTCAACTGGATCGGATGACCCAGATTTGCCTTGAACTATTGGCGCTATCCTTCGTGATAAATCCTGGGCAACTTGGCAGCCCCAAAATCTCGATGCACGTCGATCAGTTTTGTAGGTGGATCTCATCTGCTGACATCAAATCTTTCCCTGCTCGCTTGACTTGTGATCGGAAAAGAGATTCTCCCGCGTTGTGCTGGGGCGCTTCCCATGTAACCTGCAGAACTAGGTATTTTTGGGCCCAAGACAAATAATGTCACTAACAATTTTTTAATTCAATTTTTCTCCTTGACCTGTGCTCAACTAGAGGGTCCTCCTAAGAAGGCCACTAATTTTTCATTTACTTTTTCTTCCAGACATGCATGCAAATATTGCGAGTAAAACAATAATCAAAACTTAGAAAAGTGACAAGTATTACCAACATTTTTAACCTTAGATGGATACCCCCAAGCATAATTATCCATATACACTAGCCATGAGTTCTTTTTATCTCATTTTTTCTCTCTTTTCAACTTTATTCTTGAATTTCTTAACCAATCCGTATTCTCATAGAGGAGGAGGCGACTTGAACCATAATGACCTGATTGTTGGATCATTTTTGGGAAGGATCACCATAATCACATGAGTTGTGACCTCCTTTGTTGCTCGTTTAATACACTTATGCTAATTTTTTAGAAATTTTCATTGAATTTTATCACACACTTTAAGATTCATTGAAATTCGAACTCAAACCTTCAAATATGGTGAGCTCAATGCCAGGGATATTCCTAGAATTTTTGCTCAGCTTCCAAGATGGGGATGGGAAATCAATGAATTCACAATGTCAATTGTAGAATGCAGTCTTGGAGGTGTTGATCTAAAATATTGTCTTACGGTCTTTAAGATAACATCACAAGGATAATTCCCCCTACATTTTAAAAGAGGTTGTACTCCTCTATTTTTAAACAATATGAAAGAACATAAACAATGCCTGAGAGAGGAGCAAGATTATTCTTGAAATAAATATTCACATGAAAAGAGTACCTGAGAAAGGACCGGGTATATCACAGAAATTAAATATTCACACTATAATACAATATTATAAACCAAAAGAGTATACAGTATCATAGGATGACATTTCTATCATAGCATTCATCGAAGTAAGACACAATATTAAACAAAGGGAAGGAAAATAAGGACCACATACAACATAGAACTTTAAATGAGCATTGCATTAAAATGCAAAAAAGATTTTAATAAACACACATTTGAAATCTCGTACTTAGAACTTAAAGTTTGAGAAATCATTAATGTTATGTCTTGAGAACCTTAAAAAATAATAAATGTCTTTGTAAAAATAAACAATAATATCTGAGATACCAAACCAACTTATAAAAGAAAGATAAGGTATGACATATGGCTTTTAATTTTGAGATTGTTTATTGTAAATCACTTTTGAATTTTTTTTTCCAGCAGAAAATTTCTCATTATATTTATATATAATTGTTATCAAAATAGAAAATTGCATCCCAAAGGATACAAACATAAGAAGATAGAGACTAGCACGCAGGCTACATCAGAAGAGGCATTAAGCCCCAGATCCAGAAAATTTGTCACCACAAAAATCCCATACCCACTAAAAATCCCATATCCCAATAAATATGTCAAGAAACATCGGTTGAGACCACCGAAGGAGCAGAGAAAACCAAAAACGAGAAAGACAAAATATTTTCCCAATGGAAACTAGAAGAGACTTAAGAACAAGGTGGGACCCTCATTTCCATATACCCAATGGTTGTAGGCAATTTTCCCTTCTTGCTTTAGAAGAACCTACTTGGATAAGCGATCTGCCTCCTTATTGCTTTCTCTGTAGATATGTGAAAAAAGAGATTACACTGAAAGATTTTCTAATGTCTCTTATTATCTCCTTATGCTAGAACATAAAGTTGTCATGGGTCATGTATAGTTATTGTTAAAACCTATTTTTACACCTCGGCCAAGTCTCTCTCTTTTCTGCATACCTTCCTATAAGTTTTTCCTCTTCTAGTTGATAAAGTCAGGCTGGTCAAGTATGTTTTATTCACAGTGAAAAGCCATGAGAAAAATACATCTTTCATAGTAGTCCATTTCGAGCTTAGAATACAAGCGAGTAGATAGGATCGATTTTCAACAGGGGAGACCCCATGTATAGTTCAGATCAGCCGTTAGATCGAGCAAAGAATAAGTCTCGACCATCAGATCTCATTGGGGAGAGATCGATGGTGGGGAGGCATTGTGGGGATCGGAAAGAAAATTAAAGTTTCTGCAAGTTGTGAGCCCGCAATTGATCTCGCTATGAACAAGCATCTTCGCATTGCAGGGATCGGGAAGGAACTTAAGGTTTGTGCAAGTTGTGAGCCCGCAATCACTTAGGATCGTTGATCTTCAAGCAAGGGACATGTGTTAGGCTATCTCGTACTCCAGGAGGAAGCATGCAGAAGTTGAGTAAGTAAAGGACTCTTGAAATCCCAAGGCACAGAGTTCATCTGGACCATCCATCAATGAGGACACACGACACCATATCTCTCACTTCAAAGACTTAGCACTCCAGAAGGTTTGCGGAGCAAAGCACTAGAGAAAGAATTACCCAAAGTTCCGAAATAAATCTCGGTAGTCCAAAAAAAGAGGACACATGGAGGCAGATCTCTCACTTCGGAGATATGGCACTCCAGAGGATTGTAAGAGCTATGCATTGAAAAGGATCGAAGCCCGAATTCCTGAAGTGAATATCGATCGTCTAAAAGAAGAGGACATGCATTTCCAGATCTCTCACTCTGGAAATACAGCACTCTGGAGGATTGTAATAGCTATGCATTGAAAAGGCTTGAAGCTCGAACACCCGAAGTGAATTTCGGTTGTCCAAAACAAGAGGACACATGGAAGCAGATCTCTCACTTAGGAGATACGACACTTCAGAGGATTGCACGAGCAAACAGAAGAAAACTCTCAAAGCCTGAACTCTCGAATTAATTGTGGACCGTTGATCTAAAATTAACAAGAATCCTTGATCTTTACAACAGTATCACCAGAAGGCTCGAAGTCCCAAAGTTAACGAGAGGCTTCCATGTCAACCGGGAGAAAGTGACTTCGAGAGATTTCCATCCAAACATATCGAATACCAAAGTGTCGAAGACACATGGCGCTCATCCATCACTAGTCATGATATTATATAGCATCAGGTCACCATGTCAGATTCAAGAGATCGTCCTCTGGGAGGTATTCCTGCTCAGCATTCAAAGCTCCTAAGAGCCAAAATTGGCTCCATCTCTAAGCATGGTTTAAAAGGGTTCTAGATTTGGCAGATGAATAAATTTTAGTGGGGGCGCTAAAATAGCAGGGTTTCCCAGATCACGGATTTGCAGCATATCGACGACCACACTTCATTGCGAGGACAGAACATGATCGAACGATAAAATTCTAGAGAGGTCCTTCAATCGAAACCACAGTATAGCTAAATACATGTGTGGCAGTTCGTGGTGGATTGTGGGGGACGAAGCGGTGTGGACCCAAATCGCCCTTGGCAACTTCCGCAATCATGTGCTTATATGGGGTTCAATCTGAAATCAACGCATGGAAACATAAATTGGGCATTAAGACAATTCATCAAAGGAGTGTCACAAGGAGAAGAAAAGTGTTAGCAGACCACAACCAGTCTATCACCAAAGGAAAGAGAGCAATCAACTACCCTCTTAAATGGAAGCATTGAGACTTTGGACGAGGAGACAGAAAATTGTCAGCCTGAAGTACCGTCGAGGGCAGTTTTTCCACATCTTGATCCCAAGAAGAAATCAGTTAATGAAAGAAGGACTGGTGGTTGAACTGTCTGCTACCCCCCTTAAATGAAAGCATGGAGATTCTGGCCAAGGAGACAGAAAGTTGTCAGCCCGAAGTACAACAGAGGGAAGTTTCTCCTGCATGCCCATACTGATCAAAGTCTCCTTCTGATAAAAGGAACAGGACAAACAAGAGAAGACACCAGCTACTGTCTTGATTATAAATACATCAGATGAATAATATGTCTAGAAGGAGGGAGGTCCAGCCCAAGACCGGAGGAAGTTTTGAGAAATGTTTATGATTGTATATTTCAGTTTGTAAGTCGGAGGGTCATGTAGTTGTAAATTGTATTGTTATTGAAGACTCATATGACTTGTTTCATTAGATTTGTATTCTATGTTCTCTTTCCTATTCTTCATCTTGTCTAAATGCAATTGCTGATTTTAAGGATTAAAATTTGCCTCTGATTAATAGATTCCTGATGCAATAGAGGATTTGTTGTAAGCTTGCCTATCTATCATTGTTTATTGTTCAGAGACATCTAAATTCTATATACACAGTTCTATTCTTCATCTTGTTTGAATGTATTGTTGATTTTAATGATTAAAATTTGTCTTTGATCGATAGATTCTCGATGTAGTAGAGGATCTGGTGTAAGTCTGCCTATCTGTCATTGTTTACTGTTCAGAGACATCTAAATTCTCTTCGTAGAGAGGATCTTTGCTTAGCGAATATTCATCTTTATGTTATTATCTTATTCTTATCTCCATCGCTATACAAATATTTTGTCTAATAAGGAGCTTAAATGCCTTCATTGAGAAGATTGTTTATGAATCCATATCCCAATGGTCCATCATTGATCTGCAGTGATATTTGTTGTCTTTTCCTTTCTTTAAAGTCTTGTTGATCCACCTACTCAAACCATTTCAATACATTTACATTTTGATGGGTACTGGGCTTATCCTCTTGCAGTATGAGGCTGACTCTCACTGCTAACATTAATGGAGTCGTTGTCGGGGACGGAAGTGAAGATATCTTCCCTGGGAGAACGACAACGAAGAGATCTAGTTTTAGATGGTGAAATGAAGCTGGACACATTGTTCTGACTGCTCATATTTCACCATGGCGACTCCATTGTTCGAAAATCTATTGGTGACTCCACTGGTTTGAGACAAGTTAAATGGATATGGAGGCTATCCTGGCCAAGAGGTTTTCCCCACTCAATTTCTCAGCCATAGCTGGTTATCCACATTTTGTGCCTCAAATTGATGAATAATAATATATGCTGCCAAGATTTTATGAAGGTGATAATGACAACCCTGTTGAACATGTTCTGAAATTTCATGCTTTGATGCAACAGCTTGAAATCCAACATGAAGACATACATATGAAGTTGTTTATGTACTCTTTTCAAGGAGATGTTTATATTTGGTATCATTTTCTTGAACCTTCCAACATTTCTTCACTCAAAGAGTTCCATGCTACTTTCAATATTCATTGTCAAAAGTTTTATTCCTCTGAGTTAATATGTCATAGTTGTTGTGAGGAGTATAAAGAATGTGTTCATGATATAATTGATTCTTATGAAGGCTGTGATAATGAAGAAGATGCCTTGGATGAGGAATCATCTCTTTCTCTTCCCTGTTCATCTACATCAGATGAAAATTTTGTTTGTTGTTTTAATAAGGAAAATGCAAAAATTGAGTTTCGTTTGGAAGTTGATACTCTTTACAGCCCTGTCTCTAAAAGACCTAGATATGAGCATCCTATCTTTGACTCATATGATGATGATAAGATATTGCTTCTTGGATTGAATCTTGAAAGGCAACATGTTTTTAACAATGAAGAGCAGTTTCCTCATGTTGGGTAGAAAATATCTCTTGATATGTCATTCGAGACTCCTCCTTTATTTGATCATTATGGAGACAGCAATGAAGATGTTGAGGTATTTTTGTCCTGGAAGCAAAATTCATTAGCAGCGAGCCTTCTGATGAAAGTGAAAATTGTTACCCAAAGCAGCATGTTAAAGAGAAACATCCATTCATTGATATACATGAGGAAATTTAT
>CBVK0100767392.1:0-10350 GCA_900067695.1 Picea abies | reverse complement strand
TAATTTTAACCCGGTTACAAAAAATGGTGCTACTGGTAGCACCACTTTTTGAATTGGGGGTTGATTTTAAAGTTTGTCTGAGCAGCCATTTGATCATTTAAGCCCATGCTTGAAAAAAGTTGTAATTTTGACCCAGTTACAAAAAATGGTGTTACCGGTAGCACCACTTTTCTATTTGAGGGTTGATTTTCATGTTTTTTATGCAAAAATATGGTTTTTGACGGCTTGAGTTCTCATTTTGAGGTCACAGTTCTCATTAAATTGGTAACTATGTTGCCTCTATGTTGGACTACCATATCCAAGGGTTGGAAACACTCTAAGGGGTCAACCTAACCTGACATGTATCCCTCGACAAGGAGCTTTACTCACTCAACCTGCGAACCCCGTGCTGGATTACCATATCAGGAGTTGCAAACACTCCATGGGGTCAACCTAATATGAAGGGAATCCCTCCATAAGTAGCTTTGCCCACTCAACCTGCAAACTCCATGCTTTTTACTCCCCAACCCCCTCAACCATATTATATGGGAGGACCGTCATATTTTACCATGCTATTGTAACCAATACATGGTCCTATTGGTATCCCCATGCCATATCAATAATGCTAGTATACACAAGCCAACAGACAACTTCCCTTTTTGGCTACATTAGATCTACATGATTTGTCGTGTTTGACCAATGATCCCATACAACATGCCCCGTTCTGGCCATTGATTCCTTTCAAACTACCCTTTGATCTCCTGAAGTTTGACAGGAAGCCTAGAGAATATCCCAACAATCATGTAATGAATTTAAGTTTGACAGGAAGCCTAGAGAATATCCCAACAATCATGTAATGAATTTCCATCTTTGGTGTTCTTCCAACTCTTTGATGGATGATTCCATTCGCTTAAGACTTTTCCAGAGAACTCTCATGGGTTCGGCAACAAAATGGTATATCGAGCTGCCATGATGCTCTTTTGGAAACTTTAACTCCCTCTCTATGGCATTTTTGACCCATTTCCAAATGCCAATCCGGTATGAAACTGATACCGAGCTTCTAACCTCAATTAGGCAATCCACCTCCATCCATATATCTGATCACATCCATGAATGGAGGTGGTGACTATAGTTGATTAAAGCTTTAATTTTGTACCAAATCCTAGCAAATTGGTTCACTAAGTCACTCTTACCACCCATTGCTATAGATGTCACCATGGAAGATGTTGTCACTGAAGAGCAGGCAATCAATCGTGGTCAATATTTGGACTTGGTGTATTCCCAGTCCGACACACTTTATGATTTAATTCCTAATGCTACCCATTCGTCGAGCAATCCTTCAAGACCAACCCTAGAAGCCCATGTTGATGGCATGGTAGGTTCCGTAAAAGCGTAGTCTGCAATCCAATCGACTAGGAAACAAGGCCAGGTAGCCTCCACCCCAGCCTCGTCACAGATTATTACCAACACCAAATATGCTCCCTCTCTTGCACAATCCTTCAAGGTGAATACGGTTCAATCCACCTTGTTTCAACAACCTAGAGGCAAGAAAAAAGATAAAGGTAAATCCAAAAAATATTTTACCCAATAGGAGAGTACAAAACCCCAAACAACTACTGAAACCAAGCCAAAAAGGAAGGTGAAGTTTCCCTGCCTGATTCGTGGAGATGACCATTACACAAAATATTGTCTCCATCACAAGGAACTCACCAAATTTTAAAGGGAATCTCCCAACCTACAGTGTTGACCGACACCTTCCCACCTTAGCAGCAACAAATGGTTTCCTAAAATCATGCCCCTTCGCAAGGGGACAATGCAAGTCATCCTCCAAAAGGGGATGCTTTCACAAGCGCTTGTGTCCTTATGTATGATGAGATGGTTAGTCTAACAACTAGATCCAAGACATACGACACCCTTCCAAAAAACACTGCCAACAGAGGTGTTGTTGACAATCCCTCAACCTCCACTACTCCTCCACCTTCTGGCCCTCTTCAAATAGAGAATCCTACTTCCAACTCAATGTTGCACCCACATAAGAGAACAATTCAAAAAAATTATTTTAATGCAAGTACTCGTGCTACCCAAAACTACAACAATGTTGAAGATTTGGCACAGGCACCTTGCGTTATGTCGACACTTGAAGTTCTACAGAACTTCCGTATCCAATGTAGAACCCTGTTGTCAGCTATTGGAGCTATGGACCCAGAGGCATCTAATATTATTATGTTTAACCTGGAATATTTCAAACCAAGGCTCTCCAACCTCCTTGTGTTCCAAATTCACACCATCATTGGTGGGAAGAATATCCATCATACTATTTTAGATGAAGGAGCCCCAACTTATGCCATGTCGTTATCTTGTTAGAGGGCCATTGACTCTCCTGACCTCAACCAATCTCCCACTACCCTCGAGGTGTTTGATGGATGTGTCTTAAAACCTTATGGACCCTTGCACTATTTAGCAGTGGAGTTGGGGGGGAAATTGTTTCTATCGAGGTGGAAGTGGTCGATGCACCTCTAGACTATGAATTTTGCTTGGTTGTAGTTGGTTTTATGCGATGACCATTGTCGAATCTTCGGTCTTTCATCTCTTGTAATTCCATCACCAAGGGAAAATTGTGACCATCGACCAACTCGATTACTGCACACTCGATATCCATAACCACACTGCTAATAATATCCATTTCTTGGGATATTCCAATTTTAAGTATGAGAGTGTGGGGGTAGGCCTCCTTAAGGATTCCTCACTCATGGAAATTTTTCCCTTGCCTGCCCCTAACCCCCCACATTAGGTTTCCACAATAAACATGCTTTCAACTACGTTGCAAAAGTCCCCTTAATCATTTGATCCTTGGGTAATATCGAGCCCATCTAAACTTGAATCACTTAGTGACACCATGCCAGTTAGTCCAACAGAGACTGCATATCATGCGATTCAATATGCCTCCTACATTCTGGATTCTGATGACCAACATCTCATGGCATCAGATCCATACTCTCTACTATCCTAGCTAGACTCCCTTCTTCTCTCTTTTGATTATCTCGTACGGACTTTCCCAGCAGATGAGTCCATAATGGAGATTTAGATCCTAGAAGAGTCACCATGGGAAGATTATCATCATTGGTCATCTTTCCTTCCCCATATGGACATGATAGAGAACAACATTAAATACATTGTTCCACCTAATATTGTCGCAAACCCTCAATCCCCCATTGTCACTCGTGACACTATATCTGAAGGGAATTTAGGGAACATCGCACCTACCATTTCTATTGGCATATCGGTGAAACCTAGTATCGTGGAACATATTCAACTTGGCCAACATTGCTCACCTAAAGAGATTAAAGATTATACAACCTTGTTTAAAGAATTCCATGATGTTTTCACTTGGAGATATGAAGAAATACCAGGTATTGATCCCTCCATTGTTGTTCATGAGATCAAAACCTACATAGGAGCCAAACATGTCTGACAGAAACTCTGTTCGGTGGACACTCGAAAGACTGCAACCATTAAGGCGAAAGTCAAAAAACTCTTGAAAACAGACTGGGTGTCCAACATCGTTTCGGTTAAGAAAAAACAAGGGACTATCAAAGTTTGTGTCGATTACAGGGACCTTAACAAAGTTTGTCCCAAAGACAATTATCCTACTCCCTTTATCAACCAAATCATCGATAATTGTGTCAGAAGTGTCGCCTTTTCATTTATGGACAGTTTTTTTGGCTACAATTAGATCGATACACTCCCATTCGACCAACACAAGACGACCTTCATCTGCCTCTGGGGAACGTTTGTTTATTGCAAGCTACCCTTTGGCCTTAAAAATGTTGGGGCCACTTTCCAACGGTCCATGTCGTATGCCTTTCATGATAGCAAACATATTGTGGATCCTTACCTTGATGATTTACCTGCCCGTTCATCTTGTCAAGAGGACCATATTGAGCATCTTAGAGCCATTTTTCTTTGATGTCACCACTATAACATTCGCTTGAATCCACACAAGTGCATCTTTTTTTTGAAACCGTAAGACTCATGGGCTTCATTGTCTCCAAAGATGGGATTCATGTTGATCCCTTAAAAGTTGAGGCTATCTTATCAGTGCCTCCTCCAACAACCCTCCACCAACTTCAAAGTTTGCAAGGGAAGGCGAACTTCTTACACTGCTTCATCCATAATTATGCAAATGTTACCAAAGGATTTATGTGTTTGTTGAAAAAGGATGTCCCTTTCATTTGGGACCAATCCCAACGATCATTTGATGCTCTCAAACACGCATTGACTCATACTCCATTACTCCATCTGCCCAATTACACACAAAATTATATCCTTTACCTTGCCGCATCCACCTCCACCATCGAAATGGTGTTGGTTCAAGAGGATGACGACGACCAAGAATATGTGATTTATTACCTAAGTAAGAGCCTCGTGGGCCCTAAAATTCACTATTCTCACGTTGAGAAGTTGGCTTTGGAAGCCGTCATTGCTATTCAAATGTTTCAACATTACATTTTACTCCGCAAAACCACCATCATTGCATATTCCAACCCTATGTTACTCCATTACTCCATCTGCCCAATTACACACAAAATTATATCCTTTACCTTGCCGCATCCACCTCCACCATCGAAATGGTGTTGGTTCAAGAGGATGACGACGACCAAGAACATGTGATTTATTACCTAAGTAAGAGCCTCGTGGGCCTTAAAATTCACTATTCTCACGTTGAGAAGTTGACTTTGGAAGCTGTCATTGCTATTCAAAGGTTTCAACATTACATTTTACTCCGCAAAACCACCATCATTGCATATTCCAACCCTATGTCCATATATTGACCCGTCAAGTACTAGGGGATAAATACTCATGATGGATCATTATCCTCCCACAATTCGATTTGGAATTTTCCAAATCTAAGTCAAATAAATCATTGGTTTTCGCTAAGCATATGTGTGACCTTCCCCATATTGATGAAGAAACTGAGCCCATCGACTCTCTTCCCGATAAGTCATTTTTTTTTTACTGTTAAGATTTATGTGGTGATTGTTTTCAGAATTTATCGAATAATCCACAGTGTTGGTGATTGTTTGTCGACGTTTCGGATCCAGATCAGGATCCATCTTCAGGACGTAAAGCCCATCGACTCTCTTCCTGATGAGTCATTTTTCCTCATTAGCACGTACAACCCATGGTACAAAGACATCACTCTGTATCTCCAAACCCAATGCTTTATGCCTGAGCTATCTCGCGAAAATCATCGTTGCATTCGTGAACATGCGAAACACTACCTCATCATTGGAAACACTTTATATCATTGTGGAATTGACTCTATATTATGATGATGTTTAACCCATGAAGAAGTCGAACATGTTCTTAATGATTGTCACTATGGAGCATGTGGCGGTCATCTCTCTAGGATGGCTACAACCTTGAAAATCCTGCGTGTTGGGTATTTTTGGCCCTCGCTCTTCAAAGACCGTATGAAAGTCGTTAAGAAATGCCCCCCTTTCAAGTTTTTCATCCTAAAATGTGCTCTCCTCCCGCTCCACTTCATCCAGTAGTTTTCATCGACCCTTTTACAAAATGGGGCATCGACTTTATACACTATAAACCTACCTCGGTCGGGGGGCATGATTATATTATAGTTGTAGTTGACTACTTCACCAACACAAAGGTTGGTATGGGTTTTACTGAATTTAGATGGCCATATCGCGGGACAAGCCACTATTTATGTGTCTAATGATGCTATATAGAAGGTTGCCTTTTGGTTTTAGTTGGTTGATAGTTTTCCCAAAGCACCAACTCATTTGTGGAAATTTCAATAGGGTACATTGAGGCAAATGACGACAAGGAAGGACTATGGCCCTAACAAGTATTAAAAAAATGATTCGTCTAAGTTGTGATTCACCTTTTTACAAAGCCGGGGTGAGAATTATAAAGTGGCTTGGTAGAGCAATGCTCTCAAAGCATAATGCTATTTTTTCCTATCACGACGGTTGACATGTTTAAGTGATTAAGGATGCCACCTTGTATAATCATCATCCTATTTATTTCATTCGTGAACATGCGAAACACTACCTCATCATTGGAAACACTTTATATCGTTGTGGAATTGACTCTATATTACGACGATGTTTAACCCATGAAGAAGTCGAACATGTTCTTAATGATTGTCACTCTGGAGCATGTGGCGGTCATCTCTCTAGGATGGATACAACCTTGAAAATCCTGCGCGTTGGGTATTTTTGGCCCTTGCTCTTCAAAGACCATATGAAAGTCGTTAAGAAATGCCCCCCTTTCAAGTTTTTCGTCCTAAAATGTGCTCTCCTCCCGCTCCACTTCATCCAGTAGTTTTCGTCGACCCTTTTACAAAATGGGGCATCGACTTTATACACTGTAAGCCTACCTCGGTCGGGGGGCATGATTATATTATAGTTGTAGTTGACTACTTCACAAAATGGGCCGAGGTTATACCTACATTCACAAACGATGACAAAACTACTGGCTTATTTGTATTCAACCACATTATCACCATATTCAGAGTCCCACAAGCTATCATTATTGATCATGGCTCACACTTTCGAAATCATATGATGGTTGAGTTAAGCGCCAAATTAGGTTTTTTCCATGAGAACTCATCCCCATATTATCCCCAATAAAATAGAAAAGTAGAAGCCATTAACAAGGTCTTGAAAACCATAATCCAACGGATGGTGGGGATACACAAATCAAATTGGCACTTGAGACTTTTATCAACACTTTGGGATTTTAGGACTTCTTTGAAAACTGCCACCGGGTTTACACCATTCCAATTAGTTTATGGCCTAGTGGCAGTCTTACCTATTGAATGCAAAATTCCATCACTTAAACTAGCAATTGAACTCCTGCCAAATACCTCTACTGAGGAATAACGGTTCTTGTACTTGACAAAACTCGATGAGACATGTTGTGATGTTGCTCTCGCCAATGAGACACATAAAAAGCGCATCAAGGAGCAATACAATGAATTTGTCCGACCTCGTGCCTTTAATGAAGGTGACCCAGTTCTAGTCTATGACCAAGACCATGATAAATTGGGGGCAGGTAAGTTAGAACCCATGTGGCACGACCCTTGCAATGTAAAACGAGCACTACAAAAGGATGCTTATGAGCTGGTTGATTATGATGGAACCCCATTAAAAGAGCCCCGAAGTGGGCTCTACCTGAAAAAGTACTATGCTTAGGGTCATCCTGCATTCGTACTTTGTACGTTACTATACCATAAATTTGGTGTGTTTTGTTTTGGTGTGATTTTTCTTTTGTGTGTGAGGTTTTGTTTCACCTAGGGCCACTTATCTCGCTTTGTGCTTGAACACACAAATGTCAACATCCTTTTCCATATACTTTGGATTTGCGGATGGTGTTAGTCGACATACCAAAAACCTTACTTCTACAACTTGGGTGGTCCATCCCCCCACTGACGAGTTAGTGAGTTCGGGAGGAGTTTTCCTTGGCCCTACGACAAATAATGTCGCAGAATATCATGTTGTAATTAGACGTTTTACCAAGGATTCCTTTTTTTGGCAAATCTCACATGATTTTTAGTCTCGACTCTCAAATCGTGGTCTCTCAACTGAACCACATTTATTCCATTTATGATCCTATATTGTTGTGTCTCTACCTAAGGGTTTGCCTCCTTGAAAGATCATTCGATTACATTCAATATGGACACATACCAAGGGAGTTTAACACGGTGATTGATTCACTTTCTAATTTTATGTTAAACTGACATCTAGCGCATACATAAGTATTTCATAATCACAAAGCATATAAAAAGTGCCAAAACGAAAACCATTATTCGATTAAGTCGAAATAAATTCCATATATATATATATATATAACAAGAGTTTTTCCACATCATAGGTCCAAAAAGTACATCGGGGTAAAAACCGGGCTACATTGTCCATACATCATATACATATAGCAAAACTAGGACAATACGAGAACATGAGACTTTACTCCTTGTCATGTGGCACATTGTGCTCATGATAACATACAACCGCTCGGACCACTCGTCATAAGAAATGACTAATTCCCTTAGGCACCCCCACCGTGTGCCTCTAGAGATAGTAATCCCACATCTACATCACAAGGACACCCATGTTGAGAACCCCTGGGTTCCTCTCCATATCACAAAGCTCTCCAGTGTCGACTTCCTCCATCGGATGTGCCTATGCGCATCGATGTAACAGTGACATACCTTTCGGTTGCCCTGCTCCTTAATTTGCGAAACGAAACAAAAACACATTTAGATCCCCTTTGTACAACAAAAAAAATCAAAAATCCAAAACAAGAAATGCTACAAGGTCACATTCTTCGAGGATATACATGTTACATCCCACTATGCTTCCTCGGGAAGCACTAGATCTGTGTCACCTCTAAAATCTATCCCGACATATGGGAAGTCCTCAATCACAGGGATCTAATCTTGCCACCATGTGAAGAAGCCGACATCAAATGAAAAAATCTGGGGACCACCCCCAACTGGAACATAAGTTTGGTCCATCGCTCCATCTATGGCTAGGACAAAGGTCACATGGGCATCTCTATCCTTGAGCGCATCAAAGGCACCTGCTACAAGAACAATGATACTATAATGTATTTGTATCCAAACTGCTTCTGCCTTCCTGTCTTGCACTTGGTGATTTGATCTTTCATATTCACCAATAAACCCCCACACCAATTGAACACTTAGGCTCAAGACACTCAATGGTGTATGCCATCTACGCTTTTGAAGCTAAATGGGGCCCTATGCTACCCTCTAGATTTGTAATAGTGAATAAGATCATGCGTAATGGGTGAGCCATAATGCCCTCGATTGGAATCTTTCCACTGATTTATGGGTCCCTTCCCTACAATATTGTGCGATGTATTCCTTGGTCGACAACTAAGTTCCATGATGATCGACCAAGGTAATCGGTGCCCCCCGCTTGGAGAGACCTGTTAAGAAGTAGATGTACTTCATCTCTAGACCAAGAGTATGAGGACTCACATGAAATATTTGGTCATGTATATCCCACATCTTTATCAGATGGTCCAAAAGAAGTACTTGTTTCCTCGTACTTTGAGTCTTAAAGTACTTGAGCAATATGCAGTCCCTTAGTGTTGCTATAATGTTTGGGTCATGCAAAGAAGCCATATCTTTGGCCTCATTTTCTTGATCTTTCCATTCAATCATTTTTCCCAAGAACTTCATACACATCACAAGAAGAACCTTTAGTCAAAATTTGAGCCCAATCCAATGCTTTATTTTTTATCTATTTGCAAAAAGATTTTGAAAATGCGCTTATTTCCCCCTTATAAGGGGTTGCAGGGCAATAGTCCTCCCCTTCTAGTTAGAAAGAGGGTGATAATCCCTATTTTATTACTCCTTACGATGCACTGGAGAGCAATAACATTTGGGGGCGCTAAGAGAGCCCTAGTTAAGCTCAAATTCACCCAAAACTTGCACAAAACGACACAAAAACACAATGAAATGAAAGAGCATGATGATAGGACTAACCTGTTTTAGACGGCTTACAAAATGGTCTCCTGGATCTCCCGCAATCAACACTCCGAGATCTTCTCTAAAAAGGAGAGAATTTCCAACAAGACAAAACCAAGAGGTAAAATGTATTAAGTGTTTTCACTAGTTACTTTAAAATCCATTGGAACTAGTTATTTTTACTATGTTCACATTGTCTTTTCCTCCATACAAGTTATTTCGTTAAGTTTAAAAGCTATTTGATGGGATTTATGGAGATTTTTTGCGTTAGTTCCATTGAGTCATGGCCTACTTATGTAGGACTTTAGGAAGAATTTTTTTTTCCTTTCTAGTGACCATGTTTATGAGAGCATGCTTCATCTTTCTTCGAGCTCATTAAACAATGAAGAATTGTCTTTCAAGTGGTAGTTTATCCCTTTTTCGGCCTCGTAAGACTAACTATGAAAAAGGAACTCTTCAGAGTCTCCTTTAAGTTAATTTCAGACTCTCTAAACATGAAAATATTGTCAAGTGAGCTTGTTTCTTTTCACACTCGTTAAAAGGATTTGAAAGGGCGTATATTCGATGTAAGTTTAACCCTTTTTGGATCGGATGGACTAATTACAAAAAAAAAGGAATACTTCGGTTAACCTTGGCTAGAAGAGTTCTCCCTTGTATTGTTTTATACTTTTTTGAGCTCGGGGGACTAAATTTACAAAAAAGAACACCCTTGGGGTCTCCTTTAAGTTCTTTTCATACTCTCTAAACGCGAAAAGACCATTGAGTTTACCTTCTTTAGGCTTGTACAGTTATACATTGAAGGATCCATATGGGATCGAACCCCTCCTTCTTCAAGTTTGTTAAACATGTGATGA
>CBVK0100767379.1:0-25581 GCA_900067695.1 Picea abies | reverse complement strand
CAATTTATACCACTTATTAATCCTTTTAACCACAATGTATATTCCTTTAAATTATCCAATCATTTTCATCTGATCATCATCAATATATTAATGTATCAATAGCATTAACATTCATTAGTGCATCATAAACAATAATCAACACATCCACACAATACATAGTACACCAATGTTTTACACAAAAACCCAATGTGGGAGAAAAACATGGAATGATTTTGTTATATGTCTTTATGAATTACATTAAAGAAAGAATCAAATTCCAATTCTCTAGCTCCAACTAGAAGGAGGCTCCAACCCCCTAGTTTATTAGGCTAAAACCTGAGGGAAGCTCCAACTCCATAATTCTATGGCTACAACCAGAAGGATTCTAAGACCCCCTATGTTCTCCGACTCAAATCAGAAGGTGGATACAACCACTCAGTTCTCAAGATCCAACCTGAAGGAATATCCAATTCCCTCATTCTCTGGCACCAACCAGAAGGAGGCTACAACCCCCTTTCCTTGCCCCATCCTGCTATCCTAAAATTAAATGCCAAATAGATGATAAATCACTGCTATAATGTCACTATGAGATATACCACTATAAACCTGTACCAATATGTTCCAACAACCTGTACCAATAATCTACAATGAACCTATACTAGTAGTCAGCCTGTACTAACAAATACCAATAGGTACGTGAGATGTCTATGTTGCAGCTCATGTATGTATGCGTCTTTCCTATACAGACGCCCACATATGTACATGGATTGTCTATACTCCATCCTGCATACACCCTCATAAATCTAGGGTTTTCATCTTTCTCACACTCAAACTCTTTTCTATCTCTATCACATCAACTTGTACCCTGTCACAACCTGTACCAATCAAACCGTTCTATCAACCATGTACATCAATTATTCACACAACATGTACAATCATAAGTGCATAAACTATGCACATCACAATACCTCATAACCATCACCAACAAAATGTCCCAATACTCTCCTCAATAGATCAGATCTCAATATCTCAAGAATGTCACTCAAACCATGTGCATCTATATCTCTCTAGTCATGTTCCATACATGTCCATACAATCATAATCATGTGTACCAACCCTCACATGGAATAGACACCAAAACCTTACCGATTTGCAACCTCAAATTACACCAACAACTTCACCAACACATCACAACCACTTCACAACCAAAACCCCCAACCATGTATCATGAAATACAAGTAATGGCTCAACACTTAAACCAACAAGATGTACCAATGAATAATATCAAACATACTAGTGTTTTCTTTCTGTAGATATAACTCATGCCATAATTTCCATACAACCAACAACCTCTCTAGGGAAAATGCTCAGCCTCCCATAACCAGGGATAATTTTAAGGATGGAAATTTATTTTAAAATCTAGAGACATGGGATAATCTTACTAGTCCTTAATATGAAAAATGTAAAATGTTTGGCGATATTTTTGTAAAAATATTCAAATTTGTAATAATTTTATATAGTTTCTATAAAATTTATGCGATTTTTAAGGTAAAATGATTTCATTCTATGGAATTTAAGCCAATTTGTTTTAGAAAAAATGGAAATTGGCGAATCATTTATTTTGGGAAAAACCATGGAAAATTATCCCATTGGTGAAATTTATCCCCTAAAATCATCTTTGCCCATAACCATATCTCATATAGACAACAATATCCAACTACACATAATAATATGACATACCTTTTGAATCTGTAGATAGATCTATTGTACCTGACCACTGTAGACTTTCCTGGGAACTTTCTTTCAGACTCTAGAGACATGACATCTTCATCTCCTCAAGATTTCATGGATTTTCCCAACTGTACATTCCTTGTTGTACTACCAGTTTGTGTACATATGCCCCCTTCTCCACTACAACCCTCATACACCTAAAAAACTAGTTTTTTTTTCCAGTATTTCTGCAATTCCAAAACTTTCACCGTCAACCCTTCGTGCTGCCTAAGACTTGCGTAACTTCACATGTATCAATGAGTGCCTGAAATAAACCTTACACAATAATATATATTCAATGTGCTTAATAGGTTCTAACAAGAGATATTTTCTCTCTTATTTATACTTCCATGTATCTTCCTTAAGGGGTTACCTTCTAACCAACTTAACCCAACGTCCTTCTTTTAGGGCTAACCCACTTCTAACCACTTGTCCACTTATAACCATTTTATCTATAAATAGTAAACTCTCCACTTCTAGTTGAAACTAATTTATTTTTTATTATTTTCTTATCGTAACAACTTAACCCATGATTAACTCCTAGTTTCACCCACTTGACTAGTTAACTTCTTCTAGGAGCTTCTAGAATAATTTAACTTCTTTGATTTTCTAGATAACTCATTAGGGTTCTCCAATTTCACAAGGCCATATATATCTAAGCTTGAGGAGTTATTTGATGTTACACATATCACTAGAAATGGTATGGCATGTATTATCCATCTAGAATAGTCTTACCTACATATTCATTGATCTTCGTGCATTTATGCCTCAAACAAACTCAGGTCCCTTACCCATACCTTTATGATATTGAAATTCACTACCAGACTACTCCAAGGGTTGAAATCAATCTATAATATCACAATATCAGTTTCCAAGGGTTGACATCAATGGAAACTAACAATCCAAACCAATTGTCCATCAACCTAAACCAACTGTCCAACATACTTGTCATTCATGGATATCATTAACAGATGTGATTGGACCCATCGATGAGGAAGATGGAACCCAAGGTAATTGATACTATATAGTGGGTGTGAATAGAGGATTTAATGTCAAACACTCATATAATCAATCATTGAAAAGTCAATAATGAAAACCCATTGTCGATTATGAAGAGGAATGCCACTCAGGACTGGAAGATTCAAGGTACTAGCTAGTTTCTAGATCCCTCTCCTAGATAATGTGATGAAGTTGATAGGACAAGATCTATCAAATGTGGGACTTAATATATCCCCTATAAAGAAACACTAAACATACACCATGAGTTATTGCGAAGAGATAGAATCACTAAGTACAATTGAGACAGGGATGGATGACTCAAAAAGTCAACAAAACAACATATCACCATCTTAGGCTTAAAATTCTCTTGAACACATAACACGACACACTGGTGACTTGGTAGAAATACTTAAGAGATAGATGAAGATATTGGAACAAAGCAAGAGGAATTGAAGCACTCTCCATGATGACTGTAAGAGTAACTAGTCAAATGTTTATATGGGACTCATATTACTAGGATGGCTCATAAAAAATATAAAACCAAATGGTAAGATGATGACTCAAATAGGTTCCATGTTCAAGGGAGACTCGACTAACGCTGTCATTCTATAAATAGATTGATGGTGAAAAACCCCCACTCTTTTTTTGATTTTTTTTGTGGGCAAAGGAGAGATAAAACTATACTTGATAATCTATTTTTTGTTTAGTTTTAATGAGCCTGAAAAAAAAGATAAAAGCATACTCGTGATGATGTATTTTTCATGTCATTTAATGTGTCTGAAAAAAGAGGTAAAATTTTACTCGAATGTGTCTTTTTCATTTCCTTTTATGAGTCTAAAAAAGAGATAAAAGTGTACTCGACTACAAATAATGAGTGGATTAACAACATGCTCCTATGTTCCATGCGCATGGAAAAGACCTAAGAAAAATGAATCCAATTGATAATGGAAATTGAGATCTTCTCTTAGTAGTTCTTCTCTCCATGGGATGGTGGATTCAAAACAAAGGCCAAATAATGTAAGAGGAAGATGGTAAAAGGATACCTCAATAGTAGTAAGAAGGAACAAGGAAAACAACAACACATTGACATGATGTATAATGCAAGCATAAATTGCATAGGTGGACATTAAGAAACACAAACATCAGGAACCCCCTCGGGAGATGACCATAATATAGATGAAGAGATGAAAATGAGTATCAATGTCAAGTCATGGTGGGAAAATAGGAGGGTTCATGAGCCTATGGGAAATCATAGAATGGGCATCAGATGGAAATCCAGGTGATAACTAGGGCAACCATGGAGGGTAGGCACTACTGCACAAGTTACGACCTCCAAAAATAGAGTGGCTAATGTCACAACTTGATGGGATCTAACCTAAGGCATGTGAATACAAAATGGACAGTTAATAATGAAAATTATGGATGCAGGGAAAACATATCTCTATATTCTAGTTTGGAAACATGTACCTCAAGTTCAGTGGAAATCATCATTTTCGTAAAAACATTCCCCATTAGCCTATCAACACATGTAAACTAGATGTGAGGTTCAATTTTAATTAAGAAAATGGCATGAAACGATACAATAATCGCGTTAAAAGAAAAATAAATGGAAGCCACTTACTTGGTCTGAATGTGAAAAATGATTTTTAATCACCCAAAGTGTTATAAAAGGAAACTTACCATGGTAAAAAATATCATTTTTCATGTACAAAGAGAGGTGAGTGGAGAGTTTGTGGAGAAAAACCTCTTCCAAGTGCATGCTTCAATAAATCGTTGTAGGATATTTACTCAACTTATTTGTTTTTCGTCTAAAATAAGTAAGATGTGAGGAACCGACATTTGTTTTCACAGTCATAGTTTTTCAATTTTTCTTGGAAAATGGGTGGGAAACAAACTTGCAAAGCCCATATTCCACCATGGTATTGCTAGTTTCATACGAGCAATGAGTGACATGTCACTAGATGTGTACATGAAAACTAGTGATGACCACCAAATGATCCCTAGGTTTCTAGGGCCATGGATAAAAGAGTTATGCTAAGTGGCACAACCAACATGGGAAAAATGTTGACTAACAATGATTTTAACCGGGTTTTTGCAGGAGAAAACCATCAAGATTGAATGGAATGACAGATCCTATGAGGATGATAAGTTTGTAGATAGGGAATATAATCCCACTTTGGCAACCCTATGAGACTATGGGATATTGAATTTTTTTTATGTCTATTATTGGGTTCTCATGAGTACCTGTTGGACAAGATGGTACGATATTGGAACCTAGATCAAGAATGCTTCATCATAGAGGGAAATGTGGTATACCTTAATATGGAGGAAAATTAATTCTATAAGGGATTGACATGGTGGGGGGTTCCATTGAGGGTTAACAATGCACATGGTGGAGATGAGCGGTCCGCCATGGAATTTATAGAGAAATATTTTTTCTATACGTTTCGAAGGACAAGTGGAAATATCCCAATTCGAGATATCATCGAGATACCACTCAAGAATATCCTTTTCAGTATAACCTAAGCAACTATATCAACAACAAAAAATATGAAAACAATGGAAATCATGAGGTATCACTGATGTGCCTAGAAAACACCATCTTCAACTGGTGTGAGGGGGTACTAGTGAACATGAAAGTTTATTTGTCACAGTGTAAGAATGGAAGGAAAAATCAATTTGGGTATGGATCCATTCTAGTGACATTTTTCATTAGAAGGGTGCCTATGTTAAGGCTCCAAATAGTTATGGGAAACCTATTTCTACAAGATACAAGAATGATGTTATGGGAGAAACACATGGGTAGGGAACTTGGGGGAAGGATAGATGACTGATATGGGATTGGTTTCATATCATGGTGGTGCCATCAGATAGTAGGGATAAAAGACTTCACGTATGCAAGTATGGACTTCCAACAGGATCCAGGGTTGTCACATCCCTTGGAGAGGTATGGGGACCTCTTGGTAAATGTATTTTTGGATTTTATATTTTTTCAATGTTTTTTGTATTTTTGATATATATGATATTTTTATGGGTGAAATATGAATGAGATCAATTTTTTTTGGTCACATATGTAGGACCGGAGTGTCAAGAGGGATGGGGTTGATCCTATTTCCATAGAAGTTGGAGATGAGTACAACATACAGCTCCACAATGTGCACAAAAACCTAGAGTGGATCACTATAAGAGTCCCCCTTGTGTCGATGGATGAGATGCCACCATATTTGTAATGTCACTTAGAAGGAGTATCCCACCCCTTTCGCTAACTTCTCTGAAATGTGTCTTAGAAAATATTGTTTTGTCATGGGAGTCATGACCACAATGAATAGAGGAAAATCTCCCTATTTGTTTACTATATGTGATAATTAGCTAGTCAACACTTTTTGTATCAAGAGGCTAGTAGAGCCCCAATTTTGTATATGAACCTTAGTTTAAAGGATGTAAAAAACTTTCATGATATATATTTGTATATGTTTATTTCGACTTCTACTTATGAATATCCAATGATCCAATTGTCAGCCATGTTTTATGTACATGCATGGTAAATGACTTCACTAATGAGAAAAATTCCATTCTAACACATAATTATCCAATGAATGAGATAATGTACTATATCCTCTTAGAACATGAAAATACTCCATGTAATCAAAGTAGCGTTCAATAAGATGAACCCTCAAATACTTATGCTAACGAATGATTTATAACACTATAGGAATGATTCAACTGTGAGACCAAAATCTAAGAGTTCAACCTACAAACTTCCCTCTAACAAAATTTCAATGGCAGGATTATACTCTGCAATTTTATTATTTGCAGGACCAAGGTAAACACTCCCAGAACTCACCAACTCGTCAATGAGAGAGAATATCACCGAGGTAGTGGAAGCTATATTTTGAGTACTACAATTGGCATTGTGGGCATATCCCACTTAGACTGAGGTGGACGATGACATTTTCAAATCAAGCATAAATAATGATAAGCAATGAAATGAGACAAGCAACACACATAAAATGCAATGCACACCACTCTAAAAAAAAACACCTATGTACAAAGCATCATGTGGTGGAATGGCCCAAGTATAATACTTTTTAAGGTAGAGCCCATTGCAATGATTAAAAAATGGATTCCCATCATAGTCGACTAAATCATAGGCCCCTATTTTCAAGACACATTTAACAATGTAGGGACCATACCAAAGGGGTTCAAATTTAATTGTGCCTAATGTGTCATGGTCATGATCATAGACCAATACTAAGTCACCCTCTACAAAGACACGAGGATGGAAAATTGTATTATATTGGGATTTGACATATTTCTTATGAGTTTCATTTAGCCAATGTGGAATCACAATATTTTTCATCAAGATGGGCAAAGTACAAGAGATTCTCCTCTTCGACGGAGGCATTGAGAATAAGTTCTATGACTAGGTTTAATGAAAATATTTTTCATTCAATTAGGAGGACTTCCTCCTGACCATAAAAAAGTTTGAATGGTGTGAACCTAGTGCTAGTTAGTCTTGAACGGTGTAAGCCGATAATAAAAAAAATGGCATGAGATGCTAGTTAGTCTTGTGTTTCCAAAACATACTTTGGATCAAGGTATTCAAGACATGATTGATGGATTCTACTTGGCCATTGGCTTGAGGATAATAGCATGTCAATTTATCATGGAGAAAACCCAAACTAGAAGCTAATGCAGTCACCATATTATTGAAGAAATGGGACCCATAGTCCGTCACTATGGTATTAGTAGCACCAAACCTAACAATGATGTGATTCAACATGAATAGAGAAGCAATGGTGCCATCATTAGAAAAGGTAGGAAAGGGCTTGACCCAATCGGTGAAGTAGTAAACATCCATGACAATGTATCCATGGTCATTATCCATGATAGGATTACATGTCATAAAATCAATCCCCCATTTGAAAAAGGGATCAATAGTCACCACAGGATGGAGTGGACTAGAGTGAGCACACATATTATGGGTGAAAAATTGACAGGAATGACACCTTTTAACCGAATTCATACAATATTTGAATATCATGGGCCAAAAGTATCTGGCACAAAATATATTCTTGGCAATGATCAACCCATAGAGATGATTTTTTCATGCTCCAACATGGCAATCATTCAAGACTCTTTCAGCTTCCTCATGGATACGGAAATGACAAAGAATCAAATCAACCCATCGATAATAAAGGGTTTGTTTAGCATGATTCCTTATGCAACGACATTCATCACATGAAAGATAAGGATGGAAATACTAGGTATGGATCTATAAACCAAGACATATCCATACAATGTATCAAACAATTCAATGACTAATTAAAATGCATCAGGAAATGAGTCATTAACCATGGGTTCAACATCAACTCGGGGAATATTAGACATCAACTCTGTGAATGCCAAATATTTCTTAGAATTGGAGGAAATGAACTCTAGGTCAAACTCTTGGAGAATAAAAATCCACTTTGAGTACTTCCCCCAAAGATCAGACGACTAAGGATGTGTTGCATTGGTTTGGTGTCGAAAATAATAGTGGTATTTTGTGATCTCAGTGTAATTAACAATGAATCTACACAAGATGTTTTCCTTCCCTTGAAAATTTTGAAGTTGGCTAATGGTATGAGGAGGAGGAAAGTTGAAAATAGCCTCAACCTTCAATGGGATAAACCATAATCCCTTACTTGGATACAATTAAAACTAGAAATTTATCAGAAACCACATAAAATATGCATTTCTGTGGATTTAAACAAATATTATAGTAGCTACATTGAGTGAAAATTTCCTGCAAGTGACCATGATAATCCTTGTGGTTCTTGGAATGAGAAGCAAAATCATCTAAATATGCTTCTACAATTTTTTTGATGTCATGAAATACATAAGACATGGCATGCTAGAAGGTGGCTCGAACATTTTAAGACCAAGTGGAAACTTTCGATAATCAAAAGTATGCCAAATAAAATTTAATGAAGTCTTGTGTTGATGTTCCTATTTGATTTGGATGAGAATATTCCAGTCCCGACACTTTCATCAATAATATGATAAATGAATGGGGTTGGATAATTATCCTTTGGACAATATTTGTTCAAATCCCTATAATCAACATAGACACTAATAGTACCTTATTTTTTAGCGACCAGAACTAGGTTAGAAAACCATTCAATCAAGGGAACTAGATAGATAAATTGTGCATAAAGAAGATTTTCAACCTCTTCCCTAATGGAAATAACTTTCTTTGGGTTGACCGATCAAACAATTTTCTATACTTTCTTGGGTCTGTCATACATTTTAATTTCATTTTTGACAATGTGCGTGTCAATGCTAGGCATTTCTTCATAGGAACAAGTAAAACATCACGTAATTCTTTGAATAGGGTCGTATATAGTTCAATTTATCGGGGAGAAAAATCAACGCCTATCAGGATGTGTTCCAAAACACCTATATTACAATAAATATCAATGGGAATAGTTTTCGAAATATTCACTAAATTCCCTTCTAAAAATACATTATGAATCATAATGAGAGATTAGTACCATTGAAATTATAAGCAGTGACATGATTTTTAATGTCATCGTCTAGCTTTTCAAACTTGAGAAGAAAATACGTGCGATGGTGCAAATCCTCCCATGTCTTATCGGGTGAAGACATGACCTCTATGATAGCTTCATTTGAAGGTAGCTTGAGATCAAGGAAGTCATATGAAACTGGAAGAGGATTGATATCCCAAAAAAGCCTTGGGTACTAATTAGATTCAATATCCTAAGGGATATTCGAATCATAGTCAACATATGCTCACTTAATCGCCTGGTAGTAAACCTCTACTAGTGTGAGTGGCCTAAAATGTCTATATGATTCAACATCCTTGGGATAAGGTACCACCCAAGGATCAATAGACCCAAGGGTTCCACTGGTAAATGAAGAAATCATGTTGATAGGAGAAATTTTTGCAGTAGGAGGTGGTGGGGAGAGAGGGAATGTTCCCATGAGTAAAAAATGTCTTAACATCCCAGCACCAACACTCATGTAATACTTCTCAGCATCACCAAAAATGGGTACATTATATCCCGCATTGGATACAAGATCCGGGGTAAAAAATGAAATTTGATCAGTTGTCACTATTTTCCCTTGATGAGGGAAATGTAAGAACCTAAATATTGATGAGACAAATTTAGTAATCTCATAGAACCAGGTGAACCCTAGAAACAAATTGTACTCAAGAGGTGCTTCAAATACCTTCATGATCACCAAGACAGTATTACCACCTATATTGATGCTCAATTTGGTGATAATCCCATGGGTCTGGAACATATTTCCATTGAGTTATTTCAACAATGTTTCATATGTGGTGAGGTTTGGAGAGTCGAGGGCCTTCCAACATGACATAGACATAATACAAGTCGAGGCTCCTTCATCAAGAAAAGTGTGAATGATATTTTTTCCCATCATTCTCACTTTGATCTTGAAATCAATTTGATGGGAAAGCCTATGATGAACCTGATAACAATCAAAGGCTATCAAACTTGACTAGAATCGATCAACCATGCCTATAGTAGGAAACAATGATTTTTATTGCATAGGGTAGCTTTGAAGGACTTTGAGTGCAGACATGGAACATGGTTCATGGGTCAAGTCTTCCACAATGTTGTAGTTATGGGTGGCCCATGCATTCAGTTTGTGTGTTGTTTTTCAAACAACACCCTTTGGGGGGTGAAGAAGTGTTTCAAAAGATGGATTTCCAATTTGAATAGGGACACTAGACTGGGAATAAGATGATGAATTTTACACAATAAGTGTAGACTCAGAATTGTTGTAGTTATTTTCTCAAGTCTCCATATTGATCATCTAGTCACAGATGAAATTGTAGCATTTTAGGAAGACCCATCATGCTGAGGGGTACCTTCCGTGCCCCCTTTTGAAGGGGTAGTATTTGTGGAAACTATGTCTTGATGTTGAGGGGGAAAGGATGAGTTAGGAAAATAGGTTGTTGGGGGGCCTTTTGCTGAGCCAAAAATTGATGTACCCCATCCTTTTGAAGAAATTTATGAGTACGATGGTCCTCCCCGAAAATCGTGTAGGGGAACCGACTCTTCTTTTTCTATTTCACACCCCCCCTAATTTTTTTGGGTGGGATTGGTTCCTTTCTCAATGATGGAATTTTTCTCTTTGTTCCTTTTATTTTTCCCTCTAGGTTATTGAGGATTATTTGGTTATGTGGACTGCACTGAATTCACCTCAAAGGTTTGAGTAGGGACTCTATAATTTTTTTCATTAGGACCAATATCCAATGTGTGTGACAAAATAGACATGTCACCCATATGGTCAGCTAACCCATTTGCAATGGCATGGGAAACAAAAAACAACTATCCCATCAACATGGGGTCCTAGTTTTGTCTTTCTAGGATCTATAGACATCCTAGGAGCATGTGGAATGATATGATAGAGGGTGCCTGATTGAGAATAAATCAAATCCAAGTGTTGGTTATGCCTGATTTCTTTCTCTTCGATAGTTACCTCGACCATAGCTACATCCTTGGAAATGGTTGGTAAGAGGTACTTTGTAAACCACTCCATCAAGAGATTATTGGGAATTTGAGTCTTAATCATCCTACATCTCCACCTCCACTCATGGATATGATTGGAAATGTGTCTGGAGTTATCCTATCATAGAGATGTCAAGAAATCTATTCCAATATCATGCCACATATGAAATTGATAATGCATTAGAAATCCATCGCAAAGTCATTAAAACTATTAAAGGAAAATCCTCGTAATTCAATATAGCATTTGGTGACACTTCTAATAATGTATCCTTGGAAAATATGCAACCTTACACTATCGTCCATCAAGGAATTGGATGATCACCACAAATGATATGACATTATGTGTGTGGATGGGTCTTCTCCCATTTTTCATTGAATTTGGGAATGTCTAATGGTAGATTGAAAATCATGAATAAAAATGAAGGTTTATGGGTGATAGGGTCATTTTTCAAATGAGACAAGTTAGCAAAGTCTAACATTACAAGGAAAGGAAACCACATATGAGAAAATGAATACTGGGAGGAAGACAAAATTCCTAAAGTCCTAGTTGAACCATGTGTTCTCGCTATATTTTTTCTATTGGAGGGATGTGGTGTTCCATAAGAGTAAGTTACCCTAGGGATGGTGACACTCCCAGGACTAGAAATACCCCCAAGGTGATTTCCCCTAAAGGTAGGTGTATATTCAAAAGGAAATCTATTCCCATGACTAGTCCCAGGGAAGAAGACCCTAAGACCAGAGGCATGGATAAAGGGATAACATTCCCATTGTGAAAAAATTTCCCCAAGGGATGTTCCCCCAGGGAAGGGTGTGTTAACCGATGAGAAAATAAACCCTCCTGGATCATTAATTCCAGGGATGATTTTAGGGGCTAAAAATTTCGCTCATGGGCTAATTTTCCATGGTTTTTCCAAAAATGAGATTCGTTATTTTAAAAATGAATCACCCAAATTCTATAGTATAAAATTATTTTACCTTAAAAATTGCCAAACTTTTATAAAAACTACATAAAATACTTAGAAATTTGAATATTTTTACAAAAATATTGCCAAACATTTATAGTTGACATATGAAGGATTAGTAAGATTCTCCAAGGTTTCTACATTTTAAAATAAATTTCCATCCTTAAAATCATCCCTGATTAATTCCCACAGAATAACTAGGGATAGCCCCAAAACCACTAGGAAAGTTCAACCCAAAAGGAAAACTAGGACTTGAAAATGTTGGGCCACTCATAGGAATGGTGGAGGTGGAAGGAATTCCACCCCCCATAATGAAACCAAGGCTCAACCTCCCATGGGAAAGGGATCTAACTGTAGGAATATGAACAAATGGGATGGGTATGAGAATGTTAGGTATACTAGTGGACATAAAAGAGGATACAATTGGTGTCTCCCGGATAAAGGGATTTGTAGAAATGGGAATAGATGTTGTAGGTCCAATGGTGCTCAAGGATGGTAAAGTGGAAATCATTGAAATGACCCTAGTTCCACTCACATATGGGCTTGATGCCTCAACCACACTAATGAAACACTTGGGCTCGACATGGTGTAAGGGTCGCTAAATAAATAAAAATGGTTCACTAAAAATATCCCTTACTTAGATAAGTATGGGTTATTCAATATTATTCAAAGGAGCTTTGATT
Source organism: Picea abies (assembly GCA_900067695.1). Lineage (NCBI taxonomy): Eukaryota > Viridiplantae > Streptophyta > Pinopsida > Pinales > Pinaceae > Picea > Picea abies. The sequence goes on along the minus strand of CBVK0100767379.1, from coordinate 12,645 downwards.
TTGGGTGGAGGAATTTCATTGACCACTGCCACTTTAACTAGACCAGTCTCCTCAAACAAAAGATAGGAGTCTTCAATTTCATGGTCACCTCTCTTGCACTGCTTAAGAGGTGCTCGCACCTCTGTGATTGGCTCTAGTCCCTGTAATTGATAGAACCAATATGGTGATTCATCCATGGTGAAAATAATGTGTAAATCAAAATACGATTCAAGCTAATGCTTATGTAGACATAGAACCATAGAGAACACCACTAATAAATATACAAATTCAAAAATAAAACCAATGGTTCAGGGGGCCTTCAAAAACTAACCCTCTAGGGGAGATGAAGTCCCCACAAGATTTGCTAGCGAAGGTATGAGGATTATTTATGATGAAAGGAGACCATGAACGAACATCTTCCCTAGGTATTACAGGCACATCCCATCGATAATCACCTCTATAGTCTACCTACGAATGTTAACTAAGGCTACCACCTCACAATCAATGACTGGGAGAATAGTTGCAGGTCCAAACATATGTAAGGGTAGGGTAACTAATCCTGAGTCTTCGAAGGTGTTACCTCACATAGAGTCATGGCACCAATGAAACCCACACATATGTAGTAATCTAAGTGATACCACAAACACCAAAACAATCATAAAGGGGTAATATCCCTACTTTCCTCGATGCAACCTCGTTCTTGACTCCTGTGTTAGAGGATCTTCCTAAGACACTAGTTGTAGGAATTGATTTTACACTCTTTAATGACACTAGGTTTTGTTTTTGTGGCCTTGGAGAGTTCACTCTCAAATCTTATTCCAAGGCTCTAAGACTATCTAATGTTGGTTTGCTAGCAAAAAAAGAGAGTCTAGTTTATTTTAACTTTGAGAATATTTTCTTATGGATTCTTTTATGTGAAAGGTAAATACATGAAACTTTTATGGTGTTTTAGACTCTTGACCCAAGAAAAGCAATGCAAACATGGCATTGCAATTGTTCAATTTTATGAATTCTAGTTATGGGCAGGAAAGATATATTTTTCTTTGTAAAATTCACAATGAAATCTCTCAAACACCAAGCAACCATGATAGACAAATCAGAGCCAAACTTTTGATAATATCTCAAACCAAAAACTTTCACAATGAATTTTGTATTTAATGCTTCAAAATCTTGTATGCATGCAAAGATTTTTATTTTTATTTTTCCAAATATTATGCAAAATGTTCCTTAATCTAAACAAGAATATAATCTGCAAATGGAAAACCAACAAATCCACAAGCAACGAATGTAGTCAATTATTAGTGATGTTGAGAAGCACACTCCAATGTCTCTACAATAATCTCAACCCAAAATTTACTTATAAAGGTGGATCTAGTAATGAACACCAATCACAAGAGGGTAAACAAACCAAATGAAATCAATACTGGATGGTACTAGATCAAATTAGATATGTTGGGTGTACTACCCAACTTCAATTGATCAATAGACAACAAATATGTGTACACAAGCAATCCAAGCGAGCCACACAAACACACTTCAAACCAAAATTGAAGACACGAGTTTCGACAAAATGACTGAACCAGAGACAAGACCCAAAGGCACAAACCAATCATAGATCCTTGAGATCAGAAAAATATAGATCTAACCAAAGAAATATGGAAACCTTGAAATCTTTAAAGTTTATAGGGGGTGTCATGAGTCAGATGACCTGCAAAAGATGATTAGTTTCTTATCACTAGTAGTGAAAGAAGTGACACCCTGCATATTTTTATGATATCTAACTTGAATCTTTCAAATCTGAGGGAGTACCAGGGAAGAAAACAATCAAATCAAAATAGAGGATAATAGGAAATGTATTTTGAACTAGAGAAGAATCAAGTCTTTTCCCCCCTTGGAGTCACCCAGTCCTATTATAGAGAAAATATCATAAGTGGATATTAAGATCTCCCTAGAATCTGCATACTGATCCTAGATATATAGTGGGCTATACTTCTATGGATTTCTGCTAGAAAAAATCAAATATGTTCATACATAAACTAAGAAATGGTGGAATAGAACACCTTTTCTTGAAAGTTGTCCTTTGTATGTCCTGGCTTCTGTAGTCCTGAAGTTCCAACTCTAGCTCCTACGACCTGCTTCTTGCACACAAGAGACAAACAATGCCTTCCTACTTCTTTTCTTAGTGTTAGGATCCTAGATGTATATTGGATCTAATCTGATCTATCATAAAATAAACTAGATATGAACATTTATGGGGAAAACTAATGATATATTAATTGAAATGAAATAAATGCATCAAAACAATTACCTCTTGGTGTAGATGCATTCCTCCTTGCCCCTTTCTCCTTGCTCCTCATGAGCTCTTCAACCAAGCTAGGTGGCTTGACTGCAACCGATGTATATGAAGAAGCACCTTTGAATTTTGGTAGCATGTATTTGTAAATGATTCTTCCTCCCCATGCTTAATATTTTCCTTTTTTATATAGATTCTTAGAAGAGAATTGGAAGAGCTTCTAGATATTGTAGATACCAATGGAGAATCAAATGATGTGAGTTCCAAGGCTCATGCCATGAAGAACCAACTCATGCCTCACTTACTTCTTTGAAACTCCATGAATATAGAATATTAGAGAGGGTGTCACTTATTTTCCCATAGATGACCAACAACACCCCTAAAAAATTGTTTGAATCTTGATCTAAGGGTTGTTTCTTGGATTACTTCTCCTTTTGTGTTCCTCTCTAACTATGTAGTCTAGAAATTAAGGATCTAAGATCCACTCAAAATAATTGTGTGGAGTAAGAAGAATTTTCAACATAAATTCCATTATTTCTGACTACTTGAATCTCTTGTACTTGCAAATGAGTGTATGTGTTCCTTTGTGTTAGAAACCTGTGGTATTTGGTACCATGTGAAGTTTCATTGAAACATGTAGAGAGAACCTAGCTTGTAGAAATTCACACAAATATGTTGGTTGTGGAGCTTGATTATCTTCATGATTCAGAGGCCTTTGTTTTCAGCCATGTTTATACCCCATGAAGACTTTACACCCCGAAAGAATGTACACTCCTCCACGCAAGGGAGTGTAGGGAGGGATTTCCCCTCCTACGGGGTCCGGGGGAAAGTAGGCTCCCGAAGGAAAAAATTCCTTGTAAATGTATGTTGTAATTTCATAGTAAATTTGGACCGTTCATTATAAGGTTGTAGATTTGATGGTAGAAGTTATGTTATGGTTTTTTTCCTAGAAGGAAACCCTCTTTTATGAGGGAAATGTATAACAACTATGTATCATTGTGAATATTGTATTATGAGTGAGGATATTGTGAGAGAAAGAAGAGGAAGTTACAACATGTGTGTTGTAGGTTGTATCCCTTCATTTGTTGGATAATAATAAAGGAAGGACCCGACAATTTCTCTGGTGGATGTAGGCCACACTGGCTTAACCACATATAGCTGTGTCTTTGTTGTTTTGTGTATCTTATGTGTTTTATTTCCACATTTGATTTATTTTATTGCTCTGCATTCTTGCTTTTATAACAAAATATTGCAAAAGAAACAAAGAGAGAGAAAGAATAATGAATTGTATTAAATAAATTGTAGAATGAATAATACAAATTATATACTCTACATGGTTGAGGTAATGCACCATAGTAGTGATAGAGAGAGATTTGGACACTGACTGAACGAATCTGGAGTCAATTGTCACCTAGTCTTAGTTATCTAGCCATGTAGTCATCAATTAACTGACTAATCACTCAAGTGGAGTGGAGAGAGACTCATGCATGTGCATGTGTGTCTCTCTCCTAGCCTCATGCAAGTGATATGCACCATCTTAGTGAGAATACTGAGGTGAACATGCATGGATTTACTCCAGCAGTTTAACTTAAGTGTAATTGAGTCAATACCAACTAGTTTAATTGAGGTGTAACAACACTGAAGAGGATGTCACACCCTATTTTAGTGGAGGAACCCTATTTTAGTGGGTAATATTTTTAAGGAATAATATTTTCATATATGGATGGGTCCCTCAACATTAGACTAGTAAACTTAGGAAAATGAATTACTAGGTGAGTGTGTAATGTCTCTAACAAGAATGACTTGGGGAGTGATTCCTTCCATAAGAAGTAATTGATGGTGTCACCCTACCTTAAGGTTTCCTTTGCATATGATCAAGGTGGATATTGGTGGCCACCCACCTCTTCAAACTAGCTCACATACAGTTTTCATCTTGGCAGTTTTGTTTTCTAGCTTTTCGGGTCCTAAACTTTTGGGGTGGTTTTTAGCCCCTAAACAATGTTTTTTGGGCTCACCACAGTCACACTATAGATGAATACAAAGTGTGATGGAAACATGTGTGTTCGTTAGATAGAAATTTCCAACGAGCCATCATGTGCCTAAAAATAAGATTGTATGCAAAAGTTACGAGCCATCGGGTTCCACATGACTTTTGGCGCTTCATCTCCTAGGGTTAGGTTTTTGGATGTCTAGGATTTTCTAATTACTTATTTATGATAAAAAGGCTTGGAGGAATCATTGTAATGTGCTCAGTCAAATGCGCGTAGCCACCACATCTCTTCTTTGAGATTAGCTACCGTCATTCAAGCAAGATTGTTTCATTCTGCATTTTATAGTTTCAACATATTTCTTTATTGAATAGAAGTTAAGTTTCACTGTATCTATGTTATTGTTCACTGTATTGTTAATATTATGGTAGCTTCAGGAGGTATGAGCCTCTATTGTGACCTATGACGAGATTAGAATATTCTAGATGGAAGTAAAGAAGTAAAGGAAACCCTAGACAAGTTGTTGGATGCAGAAATATAATTAATATGAATTTATTAGTGCCCACAAGGAGAAGTCGGCCCCAGTAAAGCCTTCCAGACTACTATAAGTACAAGGCTCCAGTTCTCATTATTCATCATCTCAGCAATTGTAGAGAGAACTGGATCTGCGCAAGTGCAGTGGCAGTTTGTGCACAAGTCTCTGGGAAGGTGTGCGCTAGCTTCTGGGTGGGATTATTTGATCAGCGTGGTTTCTATTCTTGTCTGGTGCATTAGCCTCTCTTGGCTATTGGATTGCTACTAGGATTTTCTTCTCTGTCAAGGTCAAGGTGCTCAAAGGGTGGCTCTGGCCTATGGTTGGGTGACAAGGGTATCGTCAATGGTAAAACGAGCACAATCTTCTATATTCTAACATCTATCTCTGTATTAATTTTATATATCATTGTTTCATTTTGTTCCTCTCATAAATGTGGATCAATATATTATTGTTCTTTTGTGGTGTCAATATTTTGGTATTTATGAAGTTAAGGGATATATTTATATTTTATCTATGATTTTTTATAGAAAGTGGTATCAAAGCTCTTTCTTGGGGAAAAAAATAACAATTTTGTTTCCTGTTTTGCAAGTTTTCAAAGGGAAAAAGAGGGTTGCAAGAGTCACATCATTGTTTGCAACTTTATGGGCACAATTTGAATAAAATAGTGATATATTTGAGTTCCTCTTATAAAATTACCTAAGATAAAAAAATAAAAAAATAAAAAATTCTAAATCAGAGTTTAGGAAGTGAAAATATTGTTGATTTAAAATCAATTGTTTTAGAGTTTTCCATGATGGCCACATGAGCCACAAATAATATATCTTTTGAAAAAATTCTTAGGTTTCTAGCATAACAACAACATTATAAAGAGGAATTTTAGGGATTTTATTTGACATATTATATGCTATGATTCCAATTAATATCAACTGCACTAAAACCCTTGTAAATTCATATTGTAAAACCCTTATGGAAGTGAAGAATGGAAATGTGGTGAAACATGCCATGGGAGGAATGAATGTTGGTGAAAACATATATTTGATATATGTATAAAGGATTCCAAGATATGGAATATATACTCAATAAATTTCAGGATACCCATATTATCGGTACCACATATCCTTTCATCAATGAAGAGTATAACTGAGAAGGATATGCCTAGTATGATTTAGATGGCTCTTGTTATGGCTAGTACATGGGATAAAATTATCTTACTCTAAAAATCATCAAAATTTAATAGAAACTATTAGAAATTTGAATGTTTGTACAAAATTATAGTGAAATTTTTTATTGTTCATATTTCGAAAATTAGTAATATTCACCATAGTTTCTACACTTTAAAATAAGCATGGATCCTTAAAGTTTTCTCTGATAGTGAATATGATGCTAACGTCTCTATAATTTTCATTCCAATATATATTTAATTTAGTCAATCGTAAAACTAATTCTCTAGAAATCTTATCATCATTAAGATTATTATGAAAGTCTCTTTGAATTCAATCTAGTTGCTTGTATGGAATTAATATGTAAATTGTAGAACTAACTAGGAACTCTTTCCTATCAAAGTAAATGAAAAAAACCTAAAAAAACATCCTCATTTCTATCCCTCAAAAGTCTAATGAATCCCACAAAATATTTTTAGTGATATTTTTTTATGATCAATTTATCTTGATTGAACTTATTCAGATACCTTTCTACATTCTTGGGTAAATTGTGGAACTTATTAAGATACCTTTCTACATTCTTGGGTAAATTGTGGAAATCTCTGGTTAAGTATAATGAGTTAGGAGCTAACCATGGTAATATTTTATTACTTATAAGTTGGATGAAATGTAGGACAACCGGATCGTGACATTTTAGAAATTTGTGAATGGATATTTCAAGTAATTCACACATTTTGATAAAAACATTATTGATTTATAAATTAAAGATATTCAAAATTATGTTCAACAAATATTTCATGGTACATTTTCCTCAATTTGTCATTCGCACCTATAGGGAGGTAACTTACAAATGATATGTGAAATTACATCTCACGTGGGTAATCCTTCAAAAGCTTTTGAACAATTTATAGTATAAGTTATGAAAAAATCTCATCTTTTGAATTTGGTCTTGAGTTGGTTAAAATGAAAAAAATATGTATTTCATTCAAGGTTTCTTCTTGCTCAATATTTTTTTGAGATTCAAAATCTTCATGAATGTTATCAATAAAGGGTAGGTCCTTTTTCTGAGCCAATTTTGTTATATCGGATTTGGAATATCTCGAAACTTAATTCCTACTCTATATTGGTAGATTCTCCATTTTATAACACTAGATTTTAGATTCATATTTAGGGGAGTTACAATTTTTTGGTAAGATTTTTAGTTTAAATGATAAAAGAAAATGCATAAATTAAAATCTTTGTATTAGTAGTATATTAAAATAAAAATTAATTAAAAAACAATACTAGATAAAATTGGTATTATGAATAACATTAAACTAATTCAATATCATATATATATATATATATATATATATATATTCTAGTTCTATATCTATTTCAATATTGAGTTAGTAGAAAATATAAAAGTAAGAATAATTGCCAAGAAATAGTTTGAAAACATAAAATCTTCGTGAAACAAAATATTATTCTTAGAATGGATATAACTCATAATTATTTGTTTTTTATTATTTTTATTAAATTTTCATATTAATATCACCTCGGTCTTAGTTACAAAATTGTTTGCTTACAAAAGTATGATTTTTTTTCTAACTCAGTTCATACATTTAAACAAAATAGAAGTCAAGAAGTGGAAGGATTCAACTTCCTTGACTCTACATATTCCATTGACTAGTCAAGGATTTAATTATTATCATACTTAAGCCCTTATACATAATATTTCCATGCATTAAATATGTGATGATCTTTATTAAATCCTCATATTAATATCACCTCAATCTTAGTTACAAGATTGTTTGCTTGCAAAAATATGTATTTTTTCTAAACTCAGTTCATACATTTAAACAAAATAGAAGTGAAGAAGTGGAAGTGATTGAACTTCCTTAATTCTACATATACCATTTAGTAGTCAAGGATTTAATTATTATCATCCCTAAGCCCTTATACATAGTATTTCCAATGCATTAAATGTTTTATTTAATTCAAAGGATACAGGGAAGTAGTCTTGTTGTAAAGTTCTTGAGATACACATAATCCGTGTTGAAGATTCATATACCCTTTGTTCAACTTTGAGATACATACACAGAGGTGGGCCTTTTCCTTGACTTTTGTGCCAATGTTATTCATCACGATAGTTTCATTTATGTGTGGTATTAACTTTTGAGAATGCCCCATTTTTATTGGAGAGTTGATTATTATGAACATGAAATCGACATCTGATAAAAGTATTCCCTCTATTTTGAAAATGGAAAAATTTCATTCTCCAAGCACCTCTATTTTATTATTAAATATTGGTCATAATATTTAAACATTTCTTTGACATACTCGTCTAGTATCCTAGTTATGTCTTTTAAATTCTTAATGTTGATGTCTATTAAATAAATTTGATTCGTCTAGTATCCTAGTATCACTTGATTCTTCTTTTTATCGAATGTAAATAGCTATAATAATGCAATTTCATCATCCATTAGATGTGCTCCTTAAGAGCACCGTTGAAAGTAGGGATCGTTTTGACTTAAAAATATTTCACTATTCATGCTTGATTCTTTACCTTCTAGTTATGAAAGGTCAATCATTGTTTATTCATGGTGATTTATCCCATATTTCTTTTGTACTTGAGATTATTCCACTTTGCCAAATCATACGTCTTTCTTAGTTGTGTGTGAAATGGAATCCTTTTCTTTTGACTACCAATTGTCCCTATTGGTGTGTCACTTAAAGGATTTTTCTACTATTTATTTGTTCAAGTCATCTTCTTTTACAACTAGAGTTCATGTGGTTGCAACCTCTTGAGTCTACATGACTTCATCTTGTTTAGGTACGAAGGTTTATAAAGGTATAGTGATATTAGGAGTGCTACTCAAAGTTACTTTCAAGACTTGTTCTTTTAATATTTTTTAATTTTTCAAAGCTTCCTCATAACTTTCGACTCGCCTCTTGAACTATTCTTCAAAATATTTTTCATCTAAATAAGACCATTGCTATGCTATGGTCACAACAACTTTATTGTCACAAATTTCTTTGCTTGAGAAATTATGTTTAAAACTTGTACGTGTATATTTTGTTATCTTCCATTAATGAATAAATAATGTTTGTCACAAATTTCTTTGCTTGAGAAATTATGTTTAAAACTTGTACATGTATATTTTGTTTTCTTTCATTAATGAATAAATAATGTTTGAGAAGCCATATAGTCCTATGATGATAGGATATGTGGGAAGACATTTTTCTTTAAGTTAATGCTAGATTGAAACTAAAATTAATGGTTTGGTAGGTAACCTCTTTAAGCATTTATTTATCAAGAAAATAATTATTTAGCAAGCCATGAAGTGATTTCATGGCATTCTATATCTTGATGTAAGTTTCCTTGCCATTCATATATCAATCTTTGATTGTCTCTAAAACCTTCACAAGTTTTATAAACTTATGTAGAATTTTATTACAAAGACTAATTCATATGGTAGGTCTAGAAATTAATCACAATTGTTTTCGTAGTATATGTAACATTCAATGTGTTCCCATGGGGCCTTGTAATGTACGTGAAAATTAATTTTTCCAATTCCAACACATTATAGGAAATGGATTTGATGGGCATGTTATATTAAACATGTATGAAGACATGAATAATTCTTGTTTGGTCCCTTCTAAAGTTGAATTCACATTCCTTATGGGATTCATTTAGGGTATGGAAGAGGATGGAAGACCAAATGAAAATTGTTCCTTCATGAATAATTTGATATAGTATATGAACTGAAGCTTTGATTAAGTGGGAACCATCCTTTTCTATATACAATTTACTTATGAGAACCACAACATCTTGGAAATGGCCCTTAGTTTCATAGAGGGGTAGGTATTCCTATCTCTTGATCTCTATTATGTGCCTTCATTCCACTAGTCTTCAAAATATCTATTTTTTTGTGTGTCTCTACAAAGTGTTTGGCCCAAATGTTAGTTAGGTATTATTCAACTATTGGAAATATTTAATACAATTAATGGTTATTGGATTCATAAGATACAATAAATTAGTAATATTGGGGAATTATTTGCCATGTTACTAAATTTGTCTCATCAAGTAGCCAATGAATCACATCAAAGGAAAATCTTTCTCTCTATCTATTGCATTGTGCAATTAATACATATTGATGTTTTAGTTTATAATAGAATAATCAACATCTTGAGCATTTGGGTTCGTAAAAATTGGTTGTATCTTGTTTCTATATCTTGAAAAGATCTCCATACATATAGTTATGGGAACATGTGTTGTATTAGGTATTATGTAATAAAGATGGTATAATATTCATAACTGTTACAATAATGAAATACATGTGAATCTAGAATAACATGATAGTATGAATTTGAATCAGTAAGTAGTAATTAAGGAACAACGATGAAATATCGCGCACAAAAACTACAAAGAAGAATGAATAGGATAACTTCCTCCCATTCCCTCAATACTACAAAAGTCGTGTTCTCGTAGTCCCAATAGATACCTTGGGTGAGACTTCATCTCCACAAGCAGGTGATGCGAAAAGGGCTAGTGTCTAGTGGGTTTTATTGGTTAAAGATAAATTGAACCTAGGGTCTTACAACCTACACACAACACCAACAAATGGTTATGTTTCCAGGACCTGGAATTTATGATGAAGGGAATGTTTTGCAGGCCAACTAAGAAGGAGATCATAGAGTGGTTCGAAAGAAAGGAACTAGAGTTTGCATGACAAGAGAACAAGAATCCTTATATGAGTGACAAGAAATGGATGCAAAGGTATGTGTACATATATCTTCATGAATTGTTTTTTGTTGAGTTTCCAATTATTCTGGATGAGTGGCTAGAAAGATTAATGGAGAAAACTGGAAGGTTCAGGGAAACAACGTCGAGGAATTGGACTCCTAAATTGGTAAGATAGTTGGATTCTATAAGTAACCCAACTACTTGTGGAATGGATTTTTGGTTGGATAGTATATTAGGAGGACATGTGATAGAGTTTGCAGTAGATTGCATTCAATCATACAATGTTTCAGAAAGGGATTTTTATAAAGGTCTATGAGAGAGGTTCTTGAAATCATTAGGTACATGGATACACTTCTATTGTGTGAAAATTACATGATGATAATGGAATATGACTGCTAAAGGGGTTTTCACATATAAGGGAATCGAGGGATGAAAAGAGGATATTCTGAGAACAAGAGAGTATAAAGGAAGTGATGAAGAGGGAAGGAAGGGACTAAGGATGCAAGAAGAGGGTATACTAGAGGAAGACTATGAGTTTGTAGTGTTACACAAAGGAATGAGGTACAAAAGGAAAAAGACTAGGGCTAAGAAAGGAGAGCCACGGAATGAGTCAGAGGGGAGAGAACTTTGCACACTAGTATGAATTATGGAGATACCATATATAATAGGGGAAGAAGACGAGTTCCAGTCCAGTCAAGTAATAGAAGAACCACTAAGTCCTACTCAGATAGGGTCCTATGTTAAATCCATGACCCCATGTGTGTCACGACAATCATAGATAATAGTTGAATACTTTTCAAAATCCATCGTAGTAAGCCAAGAAGGACAGAGTAGTAGCAGTCAGAATAGTGTAAGTAGTGCATAGAGTCAAAGTCAAAATTAGAGTCAACTGACATCACTAAGAGGAGGGACTACAAAAATAAGAATGGAAGGGGTAGATAATACTCTTAGACTTTTTGAGTTCCAGGGAGTTGGGTCAGAGGATCCAAAACAACATATGTTTGTCTATGAAACAATTTGGGCTGATAAGAACGTACATGATGAGGCTGTGTAGATTGTGTAGTCAATGAAAAAATTTAGAGTTCATGTGCTAGTATGGTATATGAAGTTTCAGAGTATCACGTCTAAAGGACAGGCCATAAATTTGGAAGAAATAAATAAAGCGTTGATGAAGAGTTCAAAAAATGAAAGTGAGAGTCATGGCACATCATGTAACTGGAGGAGATTAAACAGGTACAAATAGAGTCGGTATGGGATTTCGATCATAGATTCAAGGATGTGATGGGTAGACTAACGTTCCAAATCCCATATCAAGAACATCCAGAATGGTTCATTACAATTCTTCTAACACACATATGTAGGCCATTGATTCAATAGAAGGTTACATCACAGCCTGAGGTGCTCGAAATTGCAATGAAATTAGATTCATATCCGGTAGGAGAGAGTGGAGGAATTTCAAAATTTCAGACACAATTGGTTGTGTTGATGATTCAACTGGCCAAAATTACAAAAGGGAAGTAGAAATGAGAACACTTTTGGTGTACCAAGTGCATAACTGAAGGCCAACACAAGGACAAATTCCTATCATTCATGAAATATTTAGCAGTTGGAGGACTAAATCCACTACCAGGAGGAGGGCATTGTGATATATGTAAGAAATGGGGCCATCACCCCACTAAGTGTCCATTACTACAAAATTATCATATTACACCAAGGAACTTGTTTTGCAATTTTTACAAGTCTGTGGGACATGAAGAGAAGGATTGTCACACGTTTAACTTAATGAGGGAATGCACATTAGATATGTACTAGATTTAGAAGGAGAATGTTGCAGTAGAAGGGGGTAGTGGTCTGCATTATAACAATAAGAGAGGTTACAATCAAGGGAACAAAGGAAACTTTGGTATAGGTCGAGGGAGAGGAAATTTTGGTAGAGGAGGAAGAGGACCGATAATATGTTA
>CBVK0100767378.1:0-10076 GCA_900067695.1 Picea abies | reverse complement strand
AAACCAGAATCAAAATCAAAATGTGTAGAAGATATGAGCTGAAAAACGGAATGAAGGACCAATAATAGTAGTTGTTATGTGCAAAGGAGCTACAATAGGGGTTGATATGACAAATGGAGGAAAGTAGACTGATAAAAGGGTAAGGATGTTAGTAGGGCCTATGTCAACTTTTGATCTTCAGTAGGAAAGGGAGACATATTAGAAAGAGAGAAAATATGTACTTGGATAGGATTGGGGAGAATTAACATCATCTGCACCTCATATAAAATATCACATTGTGTCATAGAATACAACTAGAAAGGTAATCACACTAACATAATTCTTGAGGATCTGTGTAGAGATAATGAAGGATGAAAATGTGCTAAGTACACTATATGACATGTTTGATCACTACAAATGAGGAAGGGAAACTCTTGTCGCACAAATGATGGTAAATGAGGTACTACGCAGGAAGTGAACTAATGAAGAATTCATATTCAATGCGTAGATTGGGGAGTACGATGTGGAGAATGCCATATTGGACTTGGGATCCGACGTGAATGTTTAACCTAAGAAGACATGGGAGATAATGGACAAACCCAATTTAGTATGGTCTTATTTTCAGTTAAGGATAAAAAATCAACACAAAATAGTCTCAATTGGTCATTTGGCAGGAGTACCTATGAACATAGATGGGGTGCACAACATGGATTTCGAAGTTATTAAGATCATGGAAGATAGTCAACCATATCCAACACCAATGGGACATGAATGTGATTTTGATAACCATGAAATAATTAACTTGAAAAGGAGGGAGATGGTATTTGAGGTTGGATATTTGAAAGTTACTTCACCCTTGGACCCATCAGAAGGAAATAGATACATAGAGCTAGAGAGAGGGAATAAAATTGAAAATTTATATAAAATGACTATGAAGATGGAGGATTATGTCAACCCGACAGTTGATGTTGTGTTGATTCAAAGAAGTATTAGTACGTGTGCATTAGATTAAGAAGAAGGTCTAGAGCATTGGCAACAAAGGATGCATGAAGTGTCAACTAAGAAGGTCTAGAGCATTGGCAACAAAGGATGCATGAAGTGTCAACTAGACAATGTGCATGCATAAACTGATCCTTCTGTTGGATTGGAATAGAGCTATGTGATCCACCCAAGTATGATGGATTAACTTATGCAATCATGTTTGTAAAGGAATTTGAATCACATATACCCGAAAAAAAATAGGTTGTTAGCACTTGATGTAATTCTAAAAGAAAATCCAACTAGATGGTGGGTTGCACATAGAGAAGGGATAAAACATTGGTCACAATGCAAGAGATTCATACAAATCATGTTTGATACTAAGGAAAAAGAAATTGTGCAGAAGTATACAAGAGAGAGTGAACCTACAGGTCATGTTGAGTAGTGTAGGGATTTATGTAGTTGAGTACCAGAGATTTAATGGATGCAAAAATTTATACACACACTAGACACAATTATGAAGAATTGGTATTTGAAATTGGAAATGTGTAGGGAGACAACACGATGGGAAGATTTGATCAATAGGTTCAGAGTCATGTTCACATTCAAAAATGAATCTCCATTAATAGATGCAATGTTATAGGATATTCAAAGAAAAAGTTTCTTGGAAGACGAAACGATGGAGGTAGCATCAATGTGTAGGGCGCACATAGCCAATATAAATTTCCATGAGTTATTGGAATGCTACAATGCATATAAGGAATAAAATGATGAGGATTATCCTAGTAATGTACAAGTACCCAAAACAAAAGGAGAATGAGTAGTATAAGGGCAAGAGCTTGAGACTACCACATACACACAAATGATAAATACGGAGAAGGTAAACATTGGGGCAATAGAGAATCCCAATTTTGTGCAGATAGGATATTATTGGAGTGATGAGACAATAGAAAAGATTGCATAATTACTAAGAGAACACCAAGACCTACTCCCAATGAAATTTTTAGAGATTAAGAGGATAGAGGGAGACTTAGGTGAGATGAATATTCCACTAAAACTAGGTGCAAATCTAGTGCACCATAGGCCTTATAGGTCAAATCCAAAGTACAAAGAGAAGGTGAAATTTGAACTATATAGGATGTTTGATGCACCAGTTAATGAACTAGTAGAGGAATATAAATGGATCATTCGAATGGTATTGTAGGAAAAAAAGACAGGAGGGATCAGGATCTACTTGGATTTGAGGAAGCTAAACGATGGATGTTTACATGATCCATTTCCAACACCATTCATAGACAGGGTACTAGAGAATGTAGGAGGAAAAGAGACTTATTCTTTCACAGATTGATTCTATGGGTACCATCAAATAACAATTGTGCAAGAGGTTTGACACAAGACCACTTTTGTGATAGAGTGGGGGAGATATTGGTATACAGTCATGCCCTTTGGACTAAAGAATGTCTCGAAGGAGTTTTCTAGAGTAGTGGTTACAACATTCAAGGAGTTCATACATAAATTCCTAGAAGTCTACTTGGATGATTGGACAATGTTAAGTCTACTAAAGGATCATATAGAAGTACTCAGGATGATGTTAGATAGGTGCAGATAGTGTCATGTTTCACTGAACCTAGGAAAGTGTATTTTTTGTGCATTGTTTGGAATTTTGTTGGGACATGTAGTGTGATAACAAGGACTATTAGTAGATCCAACCAAGATTGCAGTAATTCAGGAGTTAGAACCTCCAACATAAGTCATACATCTAAGGGAAACGTTGGGTCATACATGTTATTACAATAAATTTATCAAGGGATATGCATAGATCAAAATACTGATGGAAAAATTATTGAATAAGGAAGAAAAGTTTCAATGGAACGAGGACTGCTAGAAGGGGTTGGACACTATGAAATAGAAACTGGTAACTGCACCAATTTTGATGTTTCCAGATTGGAACAAAGAATTACATGTACATGTAGATGCATCTTTCATATCATTGGGTGCAGTATTGTCGCAACTAGGGTAAGGATACATAGATCATCCAATATCTTTTGCAATTAGGAAGTTGTCTATACCAAAGAAGAATTATACTACCACATAATGTGAAGGATTGAAAATGGTCTATGTGCTACAAAAGTTTAGAAATTACTTATTGGGGTCTCACTTTAAGATGTATACAGACCATTATGCATTAAAATACTTAGTCATCTCACTTTAAGATGTATACAGACCATTATGCATTAAAATACTTAGTCAATAAGCCAGTGTTGGTGGGGGAGAATATGCATATGGATACTATTGTTCCAACAATATGATTTTTAGGTGATACTGAAACCAGGGAAGTTGAATGAAAGGCCATATCATCTACCACTCATCTTGTTAGGTGAAGATGAAGGAAATTTAGATGACAGTTTACCAGATGTACATCTATTTACAGTGAACATGGTGGATGATTACTTCTCAGATATCTTACAGTTTCTAACTACATGCGTGGCTCCATTAGAGATGACAGTAATACAAAAGAAACAACTAGTAGTGAAAAAAACAAATTATTAGTTGATTGTAGGAAATTTATACAAGTTGGGTGCATATGGAATATTGAGATGTTGCATATTGGAAGATGAGAGACCAATGATACTTGAAGAAGGACATGATGAGATTGTAGGAGGAAATTATACATGGAAAGAAACTACACAAAATATTTTTTGTGCATGGATTTGGTGGCCTACACTTCAAAAAGATGCGAAGGAATATTGTCACTCATGTGATGTATGTCAAAGAGTGGGAAAGTCATCTAGGAGAGATGAAATTATGTTAAATCCACAGGTTATGATGCAAGCATTTGATAAGAGGGCCATAGAATTTGTAAGACCAATAAATCCACAAGAAATACTATCAAGGGCAAGGTACATTATCACTGCGAAAGAGTGTTTCACAAAATGGGAAGAAACCACACCAGTTACAGATTGCACCACTGAGACTGTCGCAAGGTTTTTGTTTGAGAATATAGTTACAAGGTTTGCATGTCCATGCATATTACTCAGTGATAAAGGAACACACATTCTGAATAAGATAATTGTAGCATTGATTGAGGATCTCCAAATCCATCATCAAAAGAGTACCCCATATCATCCTCAAGATAATGGAATAGTGGATTATTTCAATAAAATATTGGAGAATACCTTGACCAAATTTTTAAATGTAGGGAGAGACAATTGGAACTTAAGAGTTCATGCAGTATTATGGGCATATAGGATGACAATTAAGAATTCGAAAGGTCATACACCTTTCAAATTGGTCTATGGGTAGGAAGCAATAATTCCAATGGAGTTCATTCTACCTAGCCTATGCATTGTAGAAATCACTACGCTATCAGACATTGGTGCAATAGAGGAGATATTGGTAGTTCGTAAAACTTGAGGAAGATCAGTTTGTCATAGTTTTTCATCTATAGATTCATAAGGATAGAGAGAAAGCTTGGCATGATCGACACATCAAACAAAAAACATTTCAAGTAGGAGATCTAGTACTACTCTATGACAACAAGTTCCTGTAGCATCCAAGAAAGTTTAGCATGCATTGGTTAGGGCCCTATGTGATTCAACACGTAACAAAGATAGGTGTTGTGTAGTTAGGAAACTTGAATGGAGAATTCATTGGAGGTATGGTGAATGGAAGTCAGTTGAAATTCTATAGAGACGACTAACAATCTACACAGTAATATGGGTTTCACCAGAAACCATGTATTGTAGTAGTTGTACCATAGTAGGAAGGAAAAAAAAATGTAGAATAGGGAAGAAAGCCAAATAAAAATTATAGAGATAAATAATAAAAGGATTACATAGTACAAGGACTTGGAGATTGGGAAAAAGGAATTTATATCTTGCATTAAAATTGAAATGCGTGAATTCACAAAAAAATAAATAGAAAGGACAGATTGAGAAGCACACCTATGTGACAATCAGAACAATTGTGTAGTTTGGCAATGATAAGACCGTTAAAAGCATTAAATCATGGGAACAAAAAAATTGAAGAGGGAGTGATAGGTCATAAATGTGTCGTAGAGTATTAAATGGTAAAATCCACCATAAATCACAACAAATTGGTAGTATGAGGGGAAACTCACATGACAGATTTAGTAATGAAGGAGAATTTAGTTAAAAAAATCATCACCATTTGTGGCGGATTGGAAAAGGTATTTAAGGTAGGATGAGACATGTACAATTGGCATAAAGACACAAAAAAAATAAGAAGTCGTTCATTCTAAGTCACTGTTGCATACGAGCGGGAGGAAAATAGAGCGAACCAAAGAGACTTTGAGAGAACCAAATCCAAGACAAAACTACATGTGAAGAGAAGCAAATCTATTCTAGGAACTTGTCACAAGAAAATAATGACACCACCAAAAGTTAAAGGACCGCTTGTCGCAACAAAGAAATTGGAGAAGTGACCAATAGCATCACTAGAGGTCAAGGAGGTAGCCAAAGCTTTTTATTTGGAGCCACCCGAATGCTTTCACAGAGAATACCTATTTTTGTGGATAAATGATGCACCACCTGCCAATGTACTAACCAATGGGAAGTACCCATTGTTGATAGAACTAGTTCCAGATGGTGTAAGTAGTGAAGAAGATATGTTGGGGAATATTTCCATCCTAAAATTATGGACCATGATATTAAGGATGCACATAAATTCCCTGAGTTGGCCAGAGATAAATATTTATGCACTAGGAGTGTCCCATGAATATAGAAAAAATTCTCAAGCCACATGAGTGGTTGTCAAGGTTGCAGAAGATAGGAATAATGCACCTATTGGAAATTCTACATTTTGGGCAGAGTATAAAAATGAATGCATGCATGAAGGTATTGTTAAGCTGTGTTGATAGGGGGCCACTATATTTAAAACCCCCAGTATCAATTGATACTACACTAATTGTGTTTATTATAGGTCTTCCAAAAGATGGTGAAGATCCAAGAATGTTGTTCAACAAGGAAGGAGAACGAGCCCTCTTCGAGTCAATGAAAGATAAATTTGACACATTTATAGGAAAGAGGGGTCTAGATGTTAAGAGAATCAATTATAAAAATGTGAGTTTTGTGATGCAAGTATTGGCATGCAATCTACTACAAAAATATTGCAAAGATGAAGTATCGACTGCAGTCATTGCAGCCCCAGAGAAATGTGTGGAAACAATTCATATGAACTGGGCTACCTTTTTAGTCAACCAATTTTCACAGGATTGCATGGAAGCCCCCAAAAAGGGCACAAAATTCCATTACTAGTGAATGATATGAAGTATCGACTGCAGTCATTGCAGCCCCAGAGAAATGTGTGGAAACAATTCATATGAACTGGGCTACCTTTTTAGTCAACCAATTTTCACAGGATTGCATGGAAGCCCCCAAAAAGGGCACAAAATTCCATTACTAGTGAATGATTGCACAGATTGCCTAGTTGTTGATATTGATTGCACTAATCAAATGGTAAGAAAAAATATATTGCTAGTGAATGCACACATTAGGAAGCAACAATTTGGCTACAAGGTATGCCAATTTATGGCACACAAAAATAAAAACAAGGCAAAATGACAGTAATGCCACATTTTTTTTGTACTTGGTAAATATCACATATATAGCTCAGCACACACCATGAATATTAGATGAAATGGTAGTAGCGTAAAAATATATTTCATGGTTTAGAGTAGGAATGCATCATATATATGTGTAGTCCAAGAAGGATCCAACGCGCCAATGGCTACCAACTAATTATAGGTTGACAATAGGGGACGTTACGTTGATAGTCAATGACTAGGAATCAGACTATAAAATCCAAGTCAAGAAAATAAGGCACTCAGATGAGGGAGAAGAGCACGAAAAAAGTGATGAAGATCCCAATGATGAGCAAAACAATGGAACAAGAGATTAACCTGCATCATCCACAATAACGAAGCAACAACCAGTCACAGAAGCAGGGAAAAAAAGGAAGGTTACGAGAACAACACCCACAAGGGGGGCACACAAGGAGGCCAAAGCATAGAGACAGACCCCATTTTATATATTAACTAATGATTATATGGATAGAATTGGTTACCATATATGGGATACTACAAAATAAATATGGGAGGAAGCATCAAGGAAGAAAGAAGAGAAAGTAAAGAAAGTGCAGGATTGGCTGGTAGCACTCCAACAGATGCTAGAAGAAGAAATCATAAAAAAGTAGTAGAGGAATGGAGAAGGATCGTCCACGGTGCCAAGGAGGGAAGCAAAAAGTGCACAGTCATCTCTGACACAATTAACAATAGGGAATAGTACCTTACAAATTGAGGAATATGCACTGGAGTTTCCAATGGGTGAATTACAAAAGAAAGTAATTGTGTTGGGCCATCTTAATATAGTCATATCAAATATGCCCATGCAAATACTATAGGACTTGGAACAAGGATTGTTGCAAGAAATGAAAATAGAGAGGAAGGACACAGAGAATTGGAAAGAATAAGGGATGAAAGAGCCCAATTGTAGGAATCATATGTGTTATCACATAAACTTGTCAGAGTCTTGTGAATATGGGGTTTTTTCCGTGTTATCACATAAACTTGTCAGAGTCTTGTGAATATGGGGTTTTTTCCTAAGTATGTAGTTTTTCCTAACTCTGTTCCTCTTGTAGAACCGATTGTAAGTTTTTCCTCTCGGCTTATAGTTTTTCTTATTTTTTCCTGCCTGAGAGGTGTCGGCCCTAAGCCTTTCTGTTTTCTCTATGGTCGATCAATTCTCTCTCTTTTCCTTTGTCGCTAATCCTTTTTCCCTACTGAGACCTCAGTCAATCATCCAAGTATTCATTTATCGAGACTACAGCCATAAGCAAAACCACATCACTTAGATTGGTATGATATGGACTCAAATCAAGCGAGCAAGATAAAATTTCAACAATGAAGATCCATTAGGGTTATAAGATCGACGACCATCGAGCGATCAAGATCATAGAGTTACACAAAGTATAGTGTTAGACAGAGTTATGAAATCAAAAGGACAATCCTAGCCATTGATCCCAGGAAGGACACGTGGCACAATATTAGCATTTCGCTGACTCGCAAATGAAGCAGTCAAAGGGCAGAGTCATGAGGACTCGTGAAACACAAAGTCATGAAATTATCTAGGCCATTTATTTCAGAAGGATAGGTGGTGCATGATCAACGTAGAGAAATTCATTTCGGAAAATCTCAATTCGCATGATCAACGTAGAGAAATTCATTTCGGAAAATCTCAATTCAGAATTGTCGATGGCCTGAGGCCCTGAAATGTCAATATTCATCTAGGTCGTCCGATCAAAGGGGAAGCATGGCACCTGATTCAAGAGATCTCTATTTCATGACTTGGGGGTTTGAGCATGGAGCATAGCATGATTTCATGACACGTGAAATCACGACGCGCCTGGGAGTCGAGCCCACAATCATAGTCTACGGTCATATGGAAGCAGAGCCATAAAGAAGGGGAAAGCGCCTATCGAGCAATGGGCAGCTGAGATTGTTTAAGGAAATGATCGTGGCCATCAAATCCAAAGGAAATCTGACCGTCGATCAATATGGGTCATTTCGTGGGATCGAGCATCAAAATATTTGAAATCAAGGGGACTGAAGACTCCCAAAATGAGAGATCCTGAAATTTCATATGGGATATGGGTATGGTCATGGCCCAAGGCCACATGGAGCGATGGATAGGAGCTATGCCAAGGGATGAAAGCACTCATCTTGGTCTCATTAGAGGATCTGCATGGTTTCAAGGCACTGGGTTGTCTAGGAGGAGTCATGAATGTCTCCTGGAACATTCATGGGTGTCGGGATCCATCCTAATCCCAATGAAAGTAGTTTATGGAAATGATGGAGGTTGTTGAAACCTAGTCTCACCCCATAAATGGAAAGAATGGAAAGATGTTTGTGTAGGGAGATTGCCAACCGAAAGTTCTGTTGTCACCGGATTCTCCTACAAAGCCCATACTGATTCGACATCGCATCTGACAGAAGAATGCAAGTACAAACTGGGAGAAGAATATGTAGATGCAAAGATTTTATTGTAGTGGCCAGATCACACTCTCGGTGGTGACAACTGTTCTAAGTATAAATACTCAGTTTTGATATTTTGTTAGGGTCGACAATTGAGCTAAGCTCTCGTATTGTAAATTTTTAATGAATCCTCTGGTTCTTTGGTTATGTGTTTCCATTTGAGACTTCTTGTTTAATGACGATCATCTTTCTTATCATCTCTTTTTCTTTTGATATTGAAGACTTGTGCATGGGTGATCCATTCGAGTTGATGTGACTGTATTGTAATGTATGTTTGATTGCAATATTGTTATGAAGTTTTTAGTTTCCTGAAGTTTTGGGTTCAAGAAGAACTTGTATTTGAATCTTTTCCTCCTTAGGTTGTTGGATGACCCAATGTCCATAGCAGACCTCTACATTTCCTCACTAGTTCTCCCCCCTACTCACCCTTTACTACAATTTATTGACTGAATTTAAATCAAGACCTCACCTGCTCATGCATTTCTTGGTCTGAATTTCTGAGTTAAAGCGATATTTTCTTGAGTTTGTGCCCATTTGACCCCCTTTTCTGAGTTAAAGCGATATTTTCTTGAGTTTGTGCCCATTTGACCCCCTTTGATTTATTCATTGTGACATACAAATTGATGGGTATTGGGATTACCTCTGTCGCAATTCATAGGTGACTTGTGGTGATAACATTTCTGGCGTCATTTCTGGGGACAAATTGAAGATTTTCCCCGGGATTGAACGACAAATCTTACTGGTTCTAATGGTGCATCAAGACTTAGTACATCAAAGATTACAATTGTGCACCTGGCGACCCCACTGTGGTGAATCCATTGAGGAAACTCCATTGTTTTAGTTTTGGTTTCCAGGGCAAGACACATGAGGACTATTCCAGATCTTCCTTTAGTGACACCTAAAGATGATCTAGAGAAAATTATCAGAAGACAAATGAACCTTCAGGAGGGTACTTCTACTGTTGAACCAGGTGATTCTAGTAATTTTCACTGTCCTCCTATAGCAAATCTAGTAGTTGTCTCTCATTTTTCTATTACACCATCTGCTGGAGCTTCTAGAAGTTTAAATT
>CBVK0100767295.1:0-12689 GCA_900067695.1 Picea abies | reverse complement strand
TCATTGTTGCCTTCAAAGAATTCATCCATCAGTTTCTAGAGGTATATTTGGGTGATTGAACAATGTACAACCTACTAAAGGATAATGTAGAGGTTTTGAGGCTGATGTTAGAAAGATGCAGGTAATGCCAAATATCCTTGAACATTAAGGAATGTATATTTGGAACACCCTTTGGAGTTTTGTTGGGTCACATAGTATACAAACAAGGTCTAATCGTGGATCCTGCAAAGATTGCAGTCATTGTGAACTTACCACCACCAAAATTAGTGCGCCATTTGAGGGCCACATTGGGACATATAGGATACTACCGAAATTTTATAAAGGGGTATGTGAAAATCACTGCACCGATGGAGAAATTTCTAAGAAGGATACTAAGTTTCAGTGGAATGAGGAATGCCAACATAGATTGGACACCCTGAAGGAGAATATGGTCACAACACCCATCTTAATCTTTCTTAATTGGGAGAAGAAATTCCATGTACATGTAGATTCATCAACCATAGCCTTGGGAGCTATTTTGGCATAGCTAGGAGAAGGAGAATCAGATCATCCTATAGCATGTACTAGTAGAAAACTGTTAGAATCGGAGTAGAACTACAACACTACAAAGAGGGAAGGCCTAGCTATGGTCTACATGCTTCATAAATTTAGACATTACTTACTGGGGAAACATTTTAAGATGTTCACAGATCATTCATCCCTTAAGTACCTAGTCAACAAGATAGTTTTGGGGGGGAGAATAAGTCGATGGTTACTTTTGTTTCAAGAATTTGACTTTGAAATCATAGTTAAACCAAGGAAGCTAAACGTAGGACTTGATCACTTGTCAAGCGTCACTAATGGAGAGGATCCTACAAATTTAGAGGATACCTTCCTTGACACACAATTATTTTCGATTAAGATCACAGATGATTAGTTTGCTGACATTATTGAGTATTTAAGTACAGGGACTGCGCCACGGTATTTTAACACCGTGCAGAGGAAACATTTGGTTGTCAGAGCAGTCGAATACCATTTGATCGTCGAACACTTATATAAAATGGGGGCAGAAAACATCTTGAGAAGATGTGCACTAGAACACGAAAGGCTAGGATATTGGCAGAAGCCCATGAAGGCATAGTGGGAGGACACTATGCAGGCAAAGCTATCGCGCAAAAGGTAATACACGCAGGATTATGGTGGCCAACAATTCATAGAGATAAAAAGGAATATTGTCAACAATGCAATGTTTGTCAGAGGGTCATAAAACCAAATAGACAATATGAGATGCCCTTACATACACAAGTGACGCTACAAGTGTTTAACAAATGGGCTATCGATTTTGTTGGGCCAATTCACCCACCCGCAAGGAGATCATGTGCATGATACATTATCACTGTGACAAAATACCTCTCAATATGGGTAGAGGCAACACCAGTTAAAGATTGTAGTGCAGTGCAGAGACTGCAACACACTTCATGTTTGAACATGTTCTCACCAGATTTGGATGTTCGAGGATTCTGATGAGTGACCAAGGAAGCCACTTTATCAACAACACTATCAGATCCATAACTGAATAATTCAAGGTCTACCACCAAAAAATTATGTCATACCATCCTTAGGAAAATGGAACAGTGGAAGCCTTCAAAAAGATTCTAGAGAATTCCTTAACCAAGATTTGTGATGTCAATAGGGACGACTAGGATTCAAAGATACCAGAATTATTATGGGAATATAGAACTACCTGTAAAAGGTTGACAGGAAAAACACCATTCATATTGGTATATGGACAAGAATAAATTATGCCACTGGAATTTTTGGTACCAAGACTGAATGTAGCAGCGATTACGAACATGAAAAAATGAGGCATAGTATAGGAAAGGTTAAGTTAGTTGATGAGCATGGAAGAAGATAGGATTCTAGCAGAGTTCCACCAAGAAGTACAGAAAGCAAGGGACAAAGAGTGGCACGACCGACATATCAAAAGAAAAAGTTTCAAGGAAGGAGACCTAGTCCTAATGTATGAAAGAAAGTGTTTTCAACATCTAGAAAAGTTCAGAATGCATTAGTTGGGACCATATGAGGTCAAGACAGTCACAGAAGGAGGTGTTGTATAGCTGAAGGACCTCCGTGTAACAGAACTCGAAGGAATGGTCAATGGGAGTCGACTGAAGCTGTACAAGGATAGTCAACCACCAGTAACTTGACAGTTACCGTGCAGTAAAAAAAAAAAAAAACACTGCGTGGAAATTCACGTGCGTGAGAGAACAAATTCGTACAACGAAAATAAAAAAGATTCAGTATGCACAAGTCATTGAGTCAGTGCAGGAAAATAATAAATAATGCACTAGAAGTAGAGGGGATAGAAGCCAAGGAATCTGTGCACCCAAAATCCCTAGTGTGCTGAAAAAAAGGATAGACGATTGGACAACACAACGATTTGGCAAATGACGTTTGTGGAAATCAGGTGCCAACTGCCAACCACGGTTGAAATTGTGACAGCCCATACAGAGAAGTAAAGACCATAGTGTGACAGAAAGGGTAAAGGTTTGAAAACAAGACACAAAGGATGACAGTTAACATGTACAATGGTACCACGTGCAGGACACGCCGCCAAAAGTGAAACAAGAGACAACTGTCAGTGCAGAACAATTGTCA
The DNA here is from genome assembly GCA_900067695.1 of Picea abies. Lineage (NCBI taxonomy): Eukaryota > Viridiplantae > Streptophyta > Pinopsida > Pinales > Pinaceae > Picea > Picea abies. The sequence continues at coordinate 10,052 of CBVK0100767295.1, read as the reverse complement.
CTCAACCGTCCCACTATAAATTCAGAAAAAGGGTGGAAAATCCAATCATTGTATCAATCACTATGGAGGGAACACATATCCGAGTAGAAGAGACCTAGAGTGTGAGTTTGACCAAGCATTCGCTGAATTCATACACTTCAAGCCTAGACCCCGTCGAAATGTCACCACCACGAGTTGGAGAGATAGGCAGGGATGGAAGGAACACACGAAGTACTTCTTGCACGAAATATGCAAGGGATCAAGCGATACCTGTAGTGGTGGATGTCGATGAACTCCACATACCTTAGTATGAAAAAAACCAGGTGATAGTAGAAGAGGAGCAGAACCCATCATAGGAGGCTGGTTCGATGAAGGAGGACCCCAAGAGAACTGAGTCTGATAACTTGAGGGGGCAAGGGAAACAACAGACTGATAAGGCCACGGGTTCGGTGCCATAGAGCCATGAACCAAAGGTAGCACAAGTTGTTGTACAAGAGGGTGTACTAGAGGTGGGGGCCTCATCCTCACTAGCCAAATGGAAGGGCCAGGCTGAGAGGAGTGTGCATGGAGGGTCACAACTGCAGGTAGAAGGGACCCTTATTTTTCTAAAATCCCAAGCAGAGTGCAAGTGGATGACGACATGGTTGATGAAGTCACTGCCATCAAATACTCCGACCATGATGTGATCGATGTCACTAAGTTCCCATAATTGGCATCATAGGTGTGCCTGGAAAGCAGGGGAGTAGGCTCATCAGGCATACCACTGATAAAGTCGACGCAGTGGATCCTGGGGTTGTATAATATGGTCATCATGAATTTTTTGGATGCCCTACACTTTGGGAGGGGAAATCCTGTCAATTCTCATGTCAAGCAATTTCTTGCATGCATCCATGGAGAAATTTTATGGATGGATAGGTCGATGCCTATCATTGTGGACCTCATCGCAGGAATTATAGGTTCACCCACAGATGGATAAAAGACGAAAAAGTACTTAGAGGAAAAAACATGAGCCAAGGCCATCTCTGATGCGATCAAGGCTAAGTATGGCGCAGAGCGAGGAAACATGGGAATCAAGATTAGTGACATTAATGATCCTATGACAAGGTTTTCTATCAGGCTACTCAAGTGCAAACTAATGTGCAAGTGTCAAAAAGAGGAAGTATCGGTTGGTGTGGTCATCTTGGAGGATTGCAAAGACACACAGGACTGGGCCCCATATCTCCTTAATTCAAAGGGGAGCTGAATGAGTTGGGCCCCATATCTCCTTAATTCTTTCTTGTAGGATTTCAAAGGCACATAGGAATGGAGCTCTGAGTTCCACTACCTGTGGTTACTCATCCTCATTGGCCTCATGGTTTGGAAAGAACTAGTATATAATACATATCTAGAGAGACCAGGAAAGTGTGGCGCAACATGCTACACATCATTACGTAGAAGCATAGACCCAAAGAGAAATAAGATGAATATGGACACATTTGTGCGATATTTCACATAGATGTAGGAGATGATTGAAAATACATGGCACATTACACTAGATACTGTCTAGGAGTTTGAGTAGGTTTCCAACTTCAGGGAAATGTGGCATAGTTTATGGATGCAAGTCAAGCGTGACAAGGACAAGGAATGACTACAAATGAACTACTGCATCACATGGGAGGAAATCCAAAGAGAGGTCCAGGAATGGCCTGAAGAATGAAAGGTACCCCAAATTCCAATCATGGTACAAAGTGCGCGACCTCAAATGCAGGACAAAACAGCCCCAGTGCAACAAACATGCAACAACTGGGTAGGAACCAAGAATAGAAATTCCCAAGGCCAAGACGGGGGAAGCACCCCATCCAAGAAGAATCTACACACATAGAATAGACCACCAAGGGGGCCTACACAGGCTCCCCCATGCATAGAACAACCACCCATACACTCAGTGGGAGAAGTGCGAGCAGAAGAGATAGACACATGGACCCAGGAAATCCCTGAGATGGAAGAAATGGGCACAAGGACACATGAAATCCCTAAGTAAGGAGAGCAAGGGACAGGAACCTAGGATATTCCTGAGGCTGGAGAAACATGGAAAAATATTGCGGGGGATACCCAGAAACCTACTAGTCCTGAGCCATCAGCTACCCAGGAGAAGCGGCCAGGGGAGCATGGAAGTGGAAGCCGAAAGAAGACAAAGGCCCACAAGCCATAGATCCATATTTCACTAACCTCGAACGATGTGGAATTAGTGAAGACAGAAGTCGAGGAGTGATTGGCCGAAGTATGGGAGAATGTGGAGAAGCATAGGGATTCAATCATTGATAAAGTGTAAGAGGTAAAAACTGCAGTGGAGCAGTTAAGGATCGGGGAAACACAAGCACCAAAATAAACACCAACGTAGTGTCAGTTCCTAAGACAATACATTTTGCAGCACAACCCAATGCTAATTTCATCATCATGCCAGAGATGATGTTCATTGACGAAGAAAAAATGCAGAAACCTTTGAAATACATCGAGACACTGGATGTGGCATTGGCCAAGATTCCTACAAAATCATTGTACAAAATTCAGGTGAGCATCGCGCAGGATATTTATTCCAGATCGAGAGAATATTCCATAGACTTACAAACAGCCCAGACAAAGAATATCTCGCTGAAGGAAGCCCTCAACCTTGAGGCACAACGTAAAGAGAAAGAAAAGAAAAAAGTGGAAGAGATGGAGCAACAAATCCACATGTTGTTTCAAACAATTCCCGAAAGCACAAGCGATGAGGTAGGGTCATCAGGAGAGAAGATGCACAGGATAGAGTAGACTATCTAGGAGCACAAGGAGAAAATCAAAGAGCTGGAGGAGCGTGTCACACCTACTACTCCTCTAGAAGTTAGAACGTAGTGGGAGCAGCAAAAAACAACAGCTGCGGAGGGCATCGACCAAAGTATTCAGAGAGTCACGTTGTTGTTAGAGAAGAGCATGCAGCTCTGGACTCACCTCCTAGAGGACGGGAACCTCTAGGAGCTACAAGAGAAGGAAGCCAAAATCCACATAGCAATGGCAGAGGTGAAGCAGTGACAGAAAACAATGTCACTGTCGGAGAAGATCAAGACCGCTACAGAAGTAAAGGCTTTGCAGTTGGAAGAGAAAGCGTTGCAAGCACAGAAGACAGTGAGATAGGCGTTGTTGGAGCCCCTGCAAGAAAAGTCAGAGCAGTTCGTCATGGAGAGTGACACATCTAAGAATAACATTGAGCATATCGGGGCTGAAGGCAAAGAGATTTTACATTCTCCCATCACAAAGAAGGTGGGCATTAGTATGGTCGACAAGAGTAGTCAGGCTCACAACAGTTCCAATGCATAACAAATATGTATGACGCACTACAGTAGGGAATGTCCAAAACAAGAGATAAGCAGTGACAGTGGAATAAGTCAAGCAGTGACTCAGGATGAGTCATGATGTTAGTGTTGGGGTTTTATTGGGCATGGGCCCATTTTGGGGAAATGACATGATGTGGAGGCAAGACAGTTGGCAGAAAAGCATGCAAGGCACGCATGCAAGAAGAAGGGAAAGAAAGACAATTGGAAGAAAAGGAGCGGAAGAAAGAGCGCATGCAGAAGAGAAAAGCGTGCAGGGCCAGCATGCAAGAAGACCTAATTAGATTAGGTTTTTTTTAAGAGAATGTAACGTTTGATGAGCCAATAATAGATATAAATAGACACCTAGAAGTTGTAGGGGGGGGGGTCAGGTCGTAGATGATTGTTATGAGTTACTCGCATGAGATAGAGTAACAACTCTGTGACACAAATATGATCTAATACCTTTTTGTAATTTGTTGAGATATGGGGTGGAAAGGGAATTGACCTTGAGGGTTAGAAAGTACGTTGAGGATCCTAGTGGGATCTAGTCAGCCTCGTAAAGCTTGTGGAGTCTGGTTGATGAATGTATGAACATAGTTATAGTGCACGCGGTGCCATGTAAGACAAACCTATGATAAAAGAGCCTTAGATCCAAATCTTTGTGGACATAGCCCAGGAGGGGGTGAACCACGGTAGCTCATGTGTTGTGTGGAATGATTATTGGTTGCATCTTTGTTGTTAATGGCTAAGTCTTATATAAATGCTTGATGAAGTAGTTAGATATATTTATTTGCATATATGCATAAGGAACAATAGGATAACTAAGATCGATGAATGACAGAATGTTGCTTAATAAATAGAATCCACAACACGCACTAACAGATCCTCACTCAATCCTAGACTACAATCACTTGAGTATTGAAGTCACCCATTAATACTATCTCGGGTGAGATTGCGCAATGCACTCTGTGCGTTGCGCTGCCTTCTTGTTTACCAGGAGGGCCAATAGTTTTAAAGGCTTTGTTGGAACCCTAGTAGACATGAACCTTGGGTCAAACATGTTAAAGCATAACTCATATAAGAAACCAACACCCCATAAAAATTGGAATATGATTTCTTGGAAGATTTGAAGAAACCTAAAGCCAATATCTCCTTGTTCAAACTCATGAAAATCCCTCAGATTCAACAAAATTTGATCAAAACTCTATAGGGAAAGACTTCCAATAGCACTAAAGAGGTTAATTTATGGACAAATAAAGGAACTACTAAAACTATCCCATCTAACATAGATGATCCATCCAAGAGTTAAGTGGCTACAAATGCATCCTTAACAGGGAAAAGGTCAAGATCTACTACCCCGCTTTTCTAATTACTTTCTAAATATTTAATAGGAATGTTCATAATTGCATGGTATACTCGAGAGATTCTTCTAATGTAATTCCCCTTAAAGTATGTGAGAAGATTAATGTCAATCATGAGGCATCTGATAGTCAAAGTATTTGGCTAGACAAAACTCGATTCAAATTAATAGGGGAACTAAAAAATGTTTTAATCAAAATGTCTACTAATCCTAAAATTCATAAAATTATTGTTATTATTTTGGTAGACATACTTGATAATTATAGCACGCTTTTGAGTAGATATTAGTCTACTATGTTGAATGGATAATTTTATACTGATTGGTCACATTTATGTATTCCTTTCAATGGAAATCTTAATTAGATCAGAATTGATAGAGAAAGATATATGGAGCATGTGGTTACTAATTTGAATGACCCAAATGAACCTATGATGTTTAAAAATTCAATGTTGGGAAATTATTCATATGACACAATTTTTGGGAATTACACATCTAAAATATATTCTTTTGTGGAATCAAACACACAATATGAAATCCTTCATTGCACTCAGATTGTTGAGCCCAAATGTGACATAGTAGAGTAGACTAACATTACTTCTAGTGTAAATTCTAACATAATATACAAGGATAGATTAGAGATACTTAATAACTCTACTAACACCAACAATTCAAAAAAAATTGAAAAATTGAAATCAACTATTGAACCAAAAAAGGGGGATCATAATATGTGGACGTTATTTTTTGATGGATCCAAATATCTAGAAGGTGTAGGTTCTAGGTGCATACTCAAATATCCAAAAGGAAATAAAACATTAGTTGCATGCAGACTCGAGTTTTAAGACACAAACAATACTGCCGAATATGAAGCCCTACAAAAAGGTATTTGGTAGTAGACTTGAAAGCAGAGAAAATTAAGGTATTTGGCAATTCACAAATTGTAAGACAGGTAAGGAATACCATACACTATCTTTCAAGTCATATTAAACATTATCAATAAGAGGTATGAGAACTAATCAAGTATTTCGATGCATTTAATATCATTCCTATTCCTCGTTCACTAAATTTTGATGTTGACTTACTTTCTAATGTGGAATCTATATTAATACCATATCAAGGATGAATTCTTGATACATTTTATGTTGAACTTTTGTACAGGCCCTCAATCCCTGACAACATAACTAGTTGGAGAGTATTCGATGATTACCAACATATTATTAACTTCCTACACCTCAAAGGTACATTCAAATACTCTATTATATTTGAAATTCAACATGATCAATTGATGAAATATGATGCTACTGACCAAGCTCAACAAAGAAATCAACTTGGTCCAGTCAATAATATCCCCAAGAATGTAGTGAGACTAGAGAAGATTTATGATCTCTAGGATAAGTTAAAAAATGCAACAAAATACAAAACCAATATCTCATCAATGCAGTTTGAAGTGGTTAATATGGGAACTAGTACCACACCTCAAAATATCAATATGGGAAAGAACTGTTCTCTTGATGAAAGACAATATTACATCAAACTATTCAAGGAATACAAAGATATACTTTCCTGGATGTATGAAGACATCAAGACTTATGACACTAAGATCATACAACATGTCGTTCCAATGAAGCCTCAAACAAAACCTTTTCAACAAAAGATGAGGAAGATGCATCCTAGTCTTGAGCCACAAGTCAAAGTAGAGATGAACAAGTTGTTAGATGCTAAGATTATATTCCCAGTTAGACATACTTAGTGGATTGATAACCTTTTACCAGTAAGGTAAAACAATGGAGATATAAGGCTTTGCATTGATTTCAATAACTTGAACAAATCCTCTCGAAAAGATAACTATCCAGTGCCTCCTATGGAGAAAATCATGCAATGCGTATCTGGTTCAGAAATGATCTCTTTACTAGATGGATTCTTTGGTTATAACCAATTTCTAGTTTCTCATGATGACCAATTGAAAACTTATTTCCAAACCAAATGGGGAACCTATTCATACAAGAAAATTCCATTCGATCTTATCAACGCTGGGGAAACCTTCCAAATAGCAATGGATATCACTTTCAGAGGCCTGATTGGAGATTGTGTTATAGTGTATCTGGATGATGTTACTATATTCTCCAAAAATAAAAAAATACCATGTAGCCCATTTGATAAGGGTATTTAATAGATGAGGGAGGTATGGTACATCCATCAATTAAAAAAAATATGTTTTTGTAGTTGATGAAGGATATTTTTTAGGGTTCAGCGTTTCCAAACATGGAATGAAAATTGAACCTGAAACAACTGAAGCTATTGCTAAAATTCCTCCTCGCCAAAACAAAAAATCCATGCAGTCCTTCCTGGGGAAGACAAATTTTGTAATAATATCCGTCCCTAGCTTTGTTGAGATAGTGAAACCCCTTCAAGACATGTTTAAAAAGAATGCAAAATTCAAATGGGGACCTAGGTAAAATGTGTCTTTTGACAAAATAAAAATAGAAATATCACAAGATCCTACTCTATTGAGCCCATATTTCACTCGAGGGTTTATTCTATACACTTTTTCTCCAGAAATTGCATTTGCATCTATTCTAACTCAGAAAAACTAGGAAGGAGATGAATTTATCCTAGTGTTTATGAGTTCAAGTTTACAAGGAGAAGAATTAAATTATCCATAAGTGGAAAAATAGGCGTATGCTTTTTTTTTTGTTAGTTTGTCTATGACTTGTGGGACTAACCTGTGTCTAAGAAACCGTGACTCGGGGGCATCTAAGCCGTCAAAATCACCCGAGGATCGCACCCGGCCCACCCGAGGATCGCACCCGGCCTGAGCCACACCAACCCTTAACATGGATGTATTTTTTGTCCCCGTAGGTTTCGAACCAGTGACTTTAACATCACATAGTGGCTTAACAACACACTTTGTCACCAATTGTCCTACACCTTGAGGACTAAAATAAATTGAAGGACATGGGGGTGGGATTTGATCCACTTACGTGTGCACGGGTCACGATACCATTTAATATATTTTCTCTGGGTGAAACCATACATTCGACCACTACCTCAAGGTGCCCCCATGGCTCTAGGTTATTCCCTCATGGGAATTGAACCTTTCCCAACGATGAAAATCTCCTCGCTTTTCACCATTGGATCCAATCCCTTTGGGTAGGTGTATGTTGTATTCAAAGATTTAAAACATTTTAGGCCTTACTTGGTTAAACATAAGACCAAATTAATTGTCCCTTGTCTCACTATAAGAAATATCTTGGTTCAAAAAGATATGGGAGAGAAAGGAGATAATTGTATAACAACCTTACAAGAGTATGACCTGGAGATAAAACATGCTAAAATTATCAAAGGACGAGGATTATGTAAACTATCTACTGAATTAGTATGTGAATAAGCACAAGAATATGCATTTTATCAAGATCAAATCCTTTTCGAAACATAAGTTTATTACATTCATGTTAATTCTGACCAATGGTATTATGAAATGAAATACTATTTAATCCATCGGTCAACTCCACATTATCTAGAACCAAAGAATAAGAGGTATCTCATACTCATATCATCCCAATATCAACTCATTCAAGGGATATTATGTAGAAATCATTATGATGGTATTTTCCTGAGATGCCTTTAAAATAAAGATGCAGACAAGGTCTTATCTGAACTTCATGATGGCCTAGATGGTGAACATTTTGGAGGTGACACTACTTCCCACAAAGTCCTTAAATATAGCTATTACTAGCCTACTATGTTCAAGGTCTCTCATGCATATGTAAGAAAGTGTCAATAATGTCAAAAGTCGACTAGGAAGGAAAAGAAAGCTACATTTCACCTGCAACTGGTTATTATAGAACACCCTTTTCAATAATGAGGTTTGGATGTGATAGGAGAGATCAATCCTAACTCTTCTTAGTCACACAAATATATCTTGACAACTACAAATTATTTCACCAGATTTACCGAAGCAAGCCCATTGAAGACATTCAATTAAAATAAGGTGATATCTTTCCTTGAATCTTATATTATCACTAGGTTTGGAGTTCTCAATCTTTGTTTTTCTATAATTCCAGGTACTTTTCTTCTCTAAAATTAACTGAATATGCTCTTGAATGAAATATTAAAGTTTAATATTCAACAAACTATTATCCACAATGGAATGTATTGGCTGAGTCAACCAATAAAAAAATGATCAAAATTCTCAAGAGAATTGTTAATGATCATCAAAGAAAATGATATCTAGCCCTCCCAAACACCTGATGGATGACAAAGTAACACCCAAGTCCTCTATCGGTAATTTTCCCTTCTTTCTAGTCTACGAATAAGAAACAACTTTGCCTACCCATGATTTTCTTCCCTCATCACAAATTGCTCAATCTATTCAAGATGAAGTGTGCCCAGTAGTGCAAGAAAGGATAAATATGCTATTGAAACTAGAAGAAGAAAGGGAAAAAATCCAAAATGAACTTAATAAAACATTAAGATGTAATAAAAAAATGTTTTGATAATTCTTTTGTGGGAAACAAATATTTTCAGGAGGGAGATATTGTTCTTAAGTGGGACAAAGCAAATGAGCTTAAAGGAAAACTTACAAAATTACAAAATTTGTGGTTGGGCCCATATTCAATTCACCAAAAAATTGGGCCTGGAATGTTCAAACACAGAACATTGGAGGGAGATGAGGAGGATCTCCTTGCCAATGGTCAAATCATCAAAATATACTTCTCCTAATAACCTTTGGTGATATAGTTTTGTACATAATAGGTTTTCTAAATTTTCCTTCTCTCCTTTTTGCATTTTTTGTTTCGTTCAATATTTTCCTTATTTTTGCTTTCCTGATTTTGTTTGAGATTTCCTTTTGTCCCCTTTTAGTTCAGAATAACTCTCTTCTCATTACTACTGATCAATCAATCACTTCCATAACAAAACCCAATATTTTTTAAGAAAGTTAATGCATTTTCCTGTGAAAGTGCCTTTTCATGTTGTAGCAATCAGATTACCTTGTGATCAATGCTTATGTAGATGATTGATGGTTGTATTTAAAGGAGTGACTTTTTTACCTGTGCCAAAGAGAAAATGCATACCAATAATATTAACACCTTTAGGCAGTCCATAACAGTTATCCTTAATTGTGTAATCACTCTCATTATATTCCTATCTCAGACACAAATTTAAGAGAGGTCCTAGCTATAGGTGTCTTCTACATAATTCCAGTGATGCTTTTTTGAATATCCAAAAAATATAAATGCATTTTTGACTTATGTGGGTGGACCCATGAGGATAAATAACTTATTATTACTAGAATATCAAAGTAACTCTCATGTCACCCCACTTCCTACTCACCCATGTTGCAAAAACAATACATAAATTACATATCTAAAAGGGTGAATGCTAAA
>CBVK0100767294.1:0-17897 GCA_900067695.1 Picea abies | reverse complement strand
TGGTGATATTGGTCTTTTTGTGTTTGTTATTTCTTTATCCATATGCTCATAATTTTAGTTTGTATTAGTTTAATTCTTGCTTATAGTTTTGTTGTTCTTTTCCTAACTCTTTCCTCTACAGCTGTCATGCTCAGCAAGACCCAACTGGGCATGCAAGCACCCCTTATTTGCTCACCAAGGTGACGAATTGGGTGCAAACAAAGATATTGGGCCATGATATGGAAAAACCATTACAGGAAGAGTGTGAATGCACCACCAAATTTTAATTGCACAGGAAGAATCGTACTTCTGGGTAGAAAAACTATGCAATTCACGTTGGAGGATGCCAAATCATAATGATATTTCTTGTCTTGTCATCATGTTGTGAATGCACCACTAAATTTTAATTGCAGAAGAAAAACTTTGGCAGAGATATTACATCAATGGTTTTAAATGTGTTAATATGTGGTAGTGTTTAATTAATCTATTAAAAGTTTCAAAATATTTCTTTTTTTTTTAGTAAGTGAGTGTAAGAAGTTGTATTACTGCAAAAAGATTATGATACAAAAAAGGGGGCATCGTGGTCTACCTAGTAGGAAACTAGACCAAGGGTTCTCGAGTTGCGCTTGTTGATATATACGAAGGGTGGGACTGGTCTGCCACAAAGGGAAACCAGGTCAGTCCTACCATAACCAGTTTGAAAAAATATAAGCAACATAGACAAAAAAAGCAGAAGCTAAGACAATCCACTAGACCCGAGTGGGTGGTGGCCAAACTGACCTGACTATGCCTGGCATTCCTGCCATTAGACTAACCATTCACTAGTCCAGGACAATAATGTTGTTGGCCCTTGACCAAGTTTTGAGGATCCTTGGTCATGTTTGACCTATTTTGAGACTTCGAAAGGCTGTCGAAGGCGGAGTGCAAGTCGAAGTGGAGATCACAGGATCTCGACCCCTTGTTTAGGGATTTTTGGGTTTTGGGCTTATGTAACAGGTATGGGGATGTCGGCCCATGGGTTTACCCATTTTTAGGCCCTTTTTGTAATGTATAAATAGATATCTAGGAAATGTAAGAAAGACGAAGATGCTAAGTGCTAGAGTTCTATCTATGTGATTGCAAAGGCTTTGTGCATAGTGTAAGTTGAGACTTGCATAGCTAAGTACAAGTGACTGTAAGAGACTGTGTAAAGGCTTTGTGTTGTAATCTAGCTCGAGGAAAGAGGATCTAGTGAAGTGTGCGCAGATCTCCTGTCCTATGCGGAGTAGTATCTTGTGGCTCTGTGCATGTAGAAAATTGACATAAGACAATAAAAGAGAAGAAGATTTGGTAGACGTAGCCCCAGGCTAGGGGTGAACCACGTATATCATGTGTTGCTATGCTTTGTGCGATTTATTGATGTGTTTATGTGTTTACTTGCTTAGTGCTTTGATATAGATGAATGATAGATAGATCTATTGATGCTTTGTTCTTAATAATATGGATGAATGCTAGATCTAACCTATGTGAATGTGCTTAGTGCTTGAATATACTAGATCTGGGTGAATAATGCGCTGATTTGTTGTTAGGTTTTACCTGTGCTGTAAATTAAGGTTGAATACTAATGATTTATAACTGTTAAGTGCTCTGTTAAGGTGTTACAATCACAGATTTGTTTCCCAGCTAAGGTTGCAGACACTGGAGTCCTGCAACCACCCCTGCCTCTACCTCGGGTGAGACTGCATCTTCTTCACAGGTGTTGCCGAAAGGGCTGGTAGTTAGGGTTTTTTTGGTGCGTTGTTGAAGTGTTGAACCCTGGGTCTTCCCCTGTGCCAACAAATAGTTTTGTTGCCGAGAATACCTGATGCGACCGAAGCTCACCTTCATCAAGCGTAAGAAGAGAAAGAACAGGCCAAGACGGCCCTAAAGTAAGCACAATGGGAAGTGATAGAGCAACGTTGATTTGCACAACAAGAGAAGGATGACCTCCACACCAAGTTCGAAGAGGAGAAAGCATAGGTCAAGCAAAAGAAAGAGCAGTTGCTCGTAGAGCAGCTTAGGGTCAAAGAAGCAGTCAACATAGCACTTTACTCTGTGACATGCTTAGAGCAAAAGGCGGAAGAACTAGTGGAGCATCAAGTAGTGCAGCTTGTGGAAGCTATCCAACAGTTTCAACAGAGAATTGCAAACCTAGAGCTACAAATAGTGCCAAGTACCCCACAAGACATGCAAGGCGAAAGAGAAGTCACTACCCGAAGCGCAATTGAGAGGATCAGAGCATTCACTCTGGAATGTAAACAACTTAGCAGTATAAGTGCACAAACCTACGAGTGACTTACTAAAGACCCTGAACTAAAGTTATTGGAGTCACAGCTCTAGGAGACAAAACAACAAGCAACGACAGTATAGGTGCAGTTGAAGCTCATGTTAGCAGTTGAAAGGATGATGTGATCCCAAGAACAATGCACTGCTCAACAACAGGTCCACACCATACAAAGAAAAGTCATGGAAGTGACTTAGAGGCTCCAACCAATCTAGGACAAAGTGTGCCAAATTTTTGAGGAGATTGAAGGCCAAGGAGGAAAGCTGGAACAAGTAGTCACTACAGTCAAACAATGCTTAGAGGGACCTGTGAACGAAGCAGTTATCCAAGAGTTCGCCGAGCAGGAGGCCTTGGTGCAACAACAGGTCGAAGCATCTCGAGCCAAGCTTGAGGCTTTTGAAGCAGAGCTACCCAGACCAGAGTGACTCGGGATGAGTCACAGGTGAGTGTTGGGGGCCTGTTGGCCCTTGACCAAGTTTTGGATCCTTGGTCATGTTTGACCTATTTTGGGACTTCGACAGGCTGTCGAAGGCGGAGAGGAAGTCAAAGCGGAGATCGCAGGATCTCGGCTCCATGTTTATGGATTTTTGGGTTTTGGGCTTATGTAACAAGTATGGGGATGTCGGCCCATGGGTTTACCCATGTTTAGGCCCTTTTTGTAATGTATAAATAGATAGCTAGGCGATGTAAGAAAGACGAAGATGCTAAGTGCTAGAGTTCTATCTATGTGATTGTAAATGCTTTGTGCATAGTGTATGTTGAGACTTGCAGAGCTAAGTGCAAGTGATTGTAAGAGACTATGTAAAGGCTTTGTGCTGTAATCTAGCTCAGGGAAGGAGGATCTAGAGAAGTGCATGCAGATCTCCTGTCCTATGCGGAGTAGGATTTTGTGGCTCTGTGCGTGTAGAAGATTGGCATAAGACAATAAAAGAGAAGAAGAATTGGTGGATGTAGCCCCAGGCTAGGGGTGAACCACGTATATCCTGTGTTGCTATGCTTTGTGCAATGTATTGATGTGTTTATGTGTTTACTTGCTTAGCGATTTGATATAGATGAATGATAGATAGATCTGTTGATGCTTTGTTCTTAATAATATGGATGAATGTTAGATCTAACCTATGTGAATGTGCTTAGTGCTTGAATATACTAGATCTGGGTGAATACTACACTGATATGTTGTTAGGGTTTACCTGTGCTATAAATTAAGGTTGAATACTAACGATCTATAACTGCTAAGTGCTCTGTTAAGGTGTTACAATCACAGATCTGTGTCCCAACTAAGGTTGCAGACACTGGAGTCTTGCAACCACTCCTGCCTCTACCTCAGGTGAGACTGCATCTACTTCGTAGGTGATGCTGAAAGGGCCGATAGTTAGGGTTTTGTTAGTGCGTTGCTGAAGTGTTGAACCCTGGGTCTACCCCTGTGCCAACATATGTGTTTCTTTCCACCATCCGCCTGGCTCTTGTTCTCATCCTTGTGGGAGATCGTGTGGGTCTTCCTAATGTGGGCTGGCGCACCATGTCCATTTGCTGGCATGATGTCCATGTGATGGACATAGCGTAGATAGAGGTGGAATTGAGCAACCAACTGCTCCATCTTGGATTTCTAATCCTTCTCGACCTCAACTAACAGTTTGGCAATAGTTTCCAGACTGCCGAGGCGACTCAGGATTTCATCCAAAATTTTCTTGTGCTCCTTGTTTTCCTCCTGTTTGGCTTCTTCCATTTCTAAACTCACTATGCCGACCATCATCTTAGTTAGCCATGCCATCTCCACTATTTTATGGTAGACGGTTTCCCTGGGTTGCGTGGCCCCCAGATCAGTTACCCAGTCCGCTTCCTGTGCCAGTGCATCCCATGCTTTGCCTTTGCGTTTTTATTTAATTTCCTTTTCCCACCGGGTAATGGTCGCTTTTCCTTTCAGGGCAACCATAGTTTGGAAGGTGCCCTCTGCATCTTTTGTCACCTACTCCATTCTTGACACCCGTCATGGACAATTCAGAACTTCCTTTCCAAGGGGATTCCTCTTTCCGTGCCTTCACTTCATTCGCACCATCTCGCTTGGCCTGTCGCAACTCCTTTATTGGATACTCAACCTGTACCTCACTTCACAGGGATTCTTCCTTTCCCTGCCCTTGTATCTGTGATAGCCCCTCCAGTTGTGCTCCTTCTGTTTGCGGCTATTCCTGTTGTCTATTCTCTTATTGATCGTCCCCTGTTGCAAGCTTGTCCTTCCAATCATGGTTTTCCAATAGTGGTGAGCACTCCCGTCCTTTTTCCCTGTTGCAGCTTGTACGATCATGATGACCCAACCTTTATCCCTGTGCAAGTCCCTGCCCCTGCTCGCTTGAGATCCGACTATGTTTCTCTTCGTACATGTACTTTGAAATGGTGGATCAATTGAGATCCCTCATGCCTTACACCATTCGTTGCATGTGGTTTTCCGTCTGTACTTTCCCATGTGCTTTCCCTGCAACTCTTACTGTCGAAAGGGCGTTGTTGTCGTACCCTTGCCTGTTGTTTATGTTGATCCTGCATGGTAATTGGTGGTCGAGTGTTAGGCAATCATATCCTGCCTGGGTCCTGCATGCCTGCCGCTAGGCCTTGTGCTACCCTCCTCGATGTGACCTTCCTTTCTTAAGCTACCTTCACGGTATTTTGTCGCTAGTTGGATGCAGTCTGTTCTGAGTTGTCCATTCAGAATGTTGATCTAGGTAGTGTCTAGTTCCAGACCTTCCTTGCCAACCCCCTCGTTGGCTAGTTTGTCCGCCAGGCCATTCGTTGACCTACGAACCCAATGCAACTCCACTATATTCAGAGTTTTCAAATGCTCCTGGATTTTTTGTAGGGAATGTGCCAAGTGCCAGTGTCGCTGAACCTTTCCCACTCTGGTGCCATTTTGGAGTCTCTTCGTTGTGTTGATGAACAGGGTGGAGTCACCTTCCATGATAGTGTTTGTCATCCTTTCACGACGTAGGATTTCAAGGCCAAGCTCCAGAGCTTCATATTCCGCCGCGTTGTTGGTTGAGTTTCCCATACTCCCGACATACAACCAGATGATGTTACCACCATTGTCTCTGGTCACCCCTCCCGTCCCTGCCACTCCTGGGTTTCCTTTTTCCGCCCTGTCAAAATTTAATTTGAGGAACCCTAACAGAGGGGGGGTCCAGTTGCAGTCGCCTATTTGGAGTTGCGGTTCCCGCCCTATCGGTGTGTTGTTTCACCTGTCTTTTAGGTGAAAAAAATCTAGGATGTGGGAGTTGTGGTTTGTGAGTTGCACTTTTTCCTTCTTGCAATTGCGGCTCTGCACTGTTTCTCGTATTTGTGAGATTATTGCATCCTTGATCTTTCCTTCTGGTAGGCTTTCATTCTTGAATATGTGTCGGTTCCTTTCTTTCCATATTTCCCAGATGATCATCCCCGACGTTAGATTCCAGTAGAGGTTCACCATTTCATTTTCGCTGTAACTCTCATTCCAATTGTTGATGGTTGCGCTGATGTTACCTTGGATCCTATTGGATTGGCGATAGATTCCTACCGCCCAATCCCATATCTATGTTGTGTAACTGCATTCATCAAGGAGGTGATTGGTTGTTTCCTCCTTGGCTTGACAAAGGTGGCAACGAGATGGACCTACATAACCCCTTTTCCTGAGGTTTTCCCAGGTTAGAATTCAGTTGTGAAGAACTAAGTATTCAAACATTTTAATTTTTTGCCATTGGGGGCAGTACCAAATCTTTCCCCACTGTTGCACCGGTTCTTCTTGGTCTTGGTCCATGATGTAATACCGTGCTTCTTTTAAGTTGAATCCCCCCCCCATTTTCCCTACCCCACCTTAATTGGTCCTCTTCCTCTGACACTGCAATTTTCCTTTTCCCCAATTCCTCCTCCACCTCTTTCATTTGAGTTGCGATCTGGTCTCTATTTTGTGGATTGAGTTTTTCCCAGATACTCCATTTGTCACTACCATTTATTTACTTCCAGTAGTGTTGGATTTTTGTTTTTCCTTGCACTGTCATTTCCTGTTGGAGCTCCTCCCTGTCTGGATTTTCCATTATGGGTTCCTGTTGCCATGCGTCCTCCCAGAATCTGGCTGTTTTACCATTTCTGACTTCCCAGAAGCTGTGTTTATGGATCCAGTTCTTGCTGCGCCAAGGGAGATTCTAGATGGTTGATCCCTCCCTTATTCCCATGAATCGAATTCGATCCTAGTTGTTGATGTTCGGGGCATGCTTGGCCTTCCAGAGGTTTTCCAACGATACTGATTTTTCATTGACCCATCTCCACCCGAGTTTTTCCTTGTAGGATTCGTTGGTTACATGTGGGTCTTGTAACCCTAGGCCTCCTTTGCCTTTTGGTCTACAAAACTTCTCCCAGACCACCAGGGCCCATTTATTTTTATTTTCATCACCTCGCCATAGGAAATCTCTTTGAATGGATCTTATCTTTTGTACTATTCCTTTGGCAGCGGGAAACACTAACATCATATACACTGAAATTGCTTGTAGAACCACTTTGGTAAGGATAAGCCTCCCAGCCAGGTTGAGAGCTCTATAAGTCCAATTTTTTACCCTCTCCCACTGTTTGTTGATCAATCCTTCCCACATTGCCATTTTGCATGCTCTGTCCGTCAGGGGGATTCCCAAATATTTCATTGGGAGCGTTTTGCGTTCAAACCCCAGAATGTTGGCCAGGTTTCTTTGAATTGCAGGATTAATGTTGAAGAAATAGATCATGGATTTGGAGTGGTTGATCTCCTCCCCTGAGGCATCCCCAAAGTATTCTAAGATTATTTTATAGGATTTTTCTTCCTTGACCATGGGTGTGCCATGGAGTATGGTGTCATCAACGAACTGTTGGTGTGTGGAGGTTGGACAATTTTCGAAAGGTTTGATGCCTTTTATTTCCCCTGCTACAGTTGTGCTTTTTATGCTTTTGCTGAGCCATTCCATCATCAAAATGAATAGGAAGGGGGATAATGGGTCTCCTTATTTGATGCCTCTCGAAGGCCAAAAGGGTTTTGATAGGGCTCCATTGATTAGAAGTGAGTAGCTTGTCGTTGAGACTATATTGATGATCCAGTTGATCCAGTGTTGTTCGAAGCCAAAGGTTTCCAGCGTCTTGGTCGTATAGTGCCAACTAATTTTGTCATAAGCCTTCACCAGATCAAGATAGATTATCATCCCCCCTCTCCTTTGGCTTTTCAGTGTGTGTATAATCCCATGGGCATGGATGATGTTGTCTAGTATTTGTATTCCTTCTACGAAACCTGCCTGTTCCTATGAATTCAGTGTGGGTAGGAGAGGTTTCAGTCTATTGGCTATGACTTTGGAGATGATCTTGCAAACTACATTGCATAAAGCTATAGGCCTATAGCGATCTGGGGTCCTTGCTTCATTTTCTTTTGGGATTAGAGTGATCATTGTGGCATTTAACGCTTTCAAGATGGAGGCTGAGCGTATGGAGTCTTCCACCACCCATAAACATAATGTTTAACCACTTCCCAGAAGGATTTGAAGAATTCCACTGTGAAGCCATCTGGACCTGGGGCCTTTCCATTGGGCATCTCCTGGACCACTTGGTCAATTTCCTCCTTTGCAATGGGTTTGCTTAGATTGATATTTTTTTCCTCGGTGACCAACCTGGGGATGTGCCGAGTTATCCTTTGTATGGATTCTATTCTGTCTTGGTTGGGTTCCTGGGCTATCCTCTGGAAGTGATTAACCAATGTATCTTCAATTTCCTTGTGGGATTCTCTTTCGATCCCATCCTGATCCCTAATTTTCAGGATTTTGTTGTGGGTTCTTCTTTGCAATGGTTGTTCTATGAAAAAACTTGGTATTCCTCTGCCCTTCCTTTAGCCACCTAATTCTAGACTTTTGGCGCCATAGATTTTCTTCCTATTGGCATCTTTCTTCCCATTCCTGGGTCATTTGGATCTCTTCTCTTTTCCTATCCTCTATGTATCCCTCGTCTATGCAGAGTTCCTGGAGTATCCTCATTCTATCCTTGATATTTTTTTTTCTTGGTTTATGTTTTCAAAGATTTCCTTGTTCCACTCCTTGAGTTTATGTTTGATGTACTTGAGTTTCTTGTAAAGTTTGAACATCCTTGTCCCTTGATCCAGTAGTTCCTCCCACCACCATTGGTTGATGTTCTCCTTGAAGGTGGGATGTTCGATCCAAAATTTCTCAAATCTAAAAGGTCTGTTCTTCGGAGTGGTTTGGAATTTTTCTTCCAATTGAACTGGCCAATGGTCTAAACCCCCCCATGGAAGGATGCTGCAGTCTAAAGTTATTCCCTACAAAATGATGGATTCCAACACTAGGAATCGGTCTAGCTTTGTAGCTACTTGGTGGTGATTTATTTGTTTTTTATTCGAGGTGAACTGGCCATTGTTGGTTCTGATGTCCACCATCTCCATTGTATCAATGAAATTTGAGAATTCCTCTGCATCTCTATCCAGTCTCTTGGTGCCCCCTTTTTTCTCTGCAAGTGTCATGATGATGTTGAAGTCCCCTGCCAGGATCCAGTGGAGGTTGTTGAATCAGGCCTTTAGATTTTCTAGGTCTAGGAGCATTCTCCTTTTTTCCTCCAACATCTGGGGATCATACACATTAGTGCATAGAATCACCTCTGTGTTACCTATAATTTGCATGTTTACCGAAAGTGTGTGTCTCGTGGCTTCGGCTGCTAGTAGGTTCATTGATTGTGGGTTCCACAAGGTGAGAATACCGCCTTCCATCTGTTGGCCTTCGACAACCAACATCTTGTACTTACTCCATTGTTTTTTGTTGATTTTTTCCATTCTGTCTACAATGCATTTTGTCTCTTAGATGAAACAAAGGTCGGGTTGTTCCTTCCTCAGTCTATTTTTAAGGATTCTTTACTTTCGTGGGTTGTTTAGGCCTCTTATATTCCATGTTATAATCTTCATTTAAACATGTGGGGGGGATTTGGGAAAGATCCTTTTGATATTACCTGAGTTTATCAGCAGGGCTCCTAGTTCTTGTAGGGCTACACTATTTGATTTCATGCCTTTCTTTCGCCTCATTTGCTTGGGTGAAATATGTGGTTGTCCCTTGCCTGCTTTGATTCCCAGGTGTCCTATCTCGCCATGTGTGCGTTTGATCCCTATGGATTTTTCTTCCTCCCTTAGAAGGAAAAGGTATCGAATGCGATCTAGTTGCTTCACTGGCACATTGTCTACTCCCTAACTTTTCCATTGCTCCAATATGTTCAGGAGATCTATTCCTTCCCTTTCCACAATCTCTTTGAGATCAAGATCTTCCGTGACTACCTCGCTTGGTGTCATCTTTGAGTCTCTGTCTGCCTCCTGCATTGGGGTGTTGGCATCTTTGTTTCCTCCTTCCATTGGACTTGCGCTACCTCCTTGTTCCCTGTTATTGCTTGGAATATATGTGTTGTCATGAGTTGCTTGTTCCCTAGCTTCTCTAGCTTTTGTCTTTTCCTTTCCTCCTTCTTCCCCTTGGTTGACCCTGTCCCATCCTTCTGGTCTAGTCCTGGCTTCTAGATTGCTTCCTATTGGGGCTTTGCTTTGCTTCTTGTTTTCTTTGTTTCTGTGGTTCGGTTTTACAAACCCGTCCTCATCCTATTATGTTTTGGTGTTTTCCATTTCTTGTTTTTTATTGAGAGAACATTCTTTGATTAGGTGTCTATGTTCATGGCATCTTCTGGATCTAAACATGATCTGCTCGTAGTCGATGCTTTGTATCTATTCCTCATCCCTGAATTCTAGGTTTATGGATTCTGGGAGCACCCCCGAAACATCCATCTCTATGCAAATCCTTGCATAGGATGTATATCTCCCTTTTAAGGTTGCTTCTCATGTCTTAACATATTTTCCAAGCTTGTTCCCGATTGCTTCGAAGGTGGATGGAAGCCAGTAGTCTAGTGGTAAGGATTAAAGCCTCAGCTAGACTGAGACATTTTTAAAGGTTTCTTTCTCTGGGGAGAAGTTTTCCTTCCACGACCGCATGTACAACCCTGCTGAGGTGTGGAAGTATGCCCCCCCCTTAAAGACTTTATCCCTGTCCTCCAGGTTCATGAATACTATTGTGAAGAATCCTTTCTAGCCCAAGTGGAGTTCCACTTCTCCACTTGGCTTCCATTGATATTTTATCCAATTGTGAAGTGTTCTTTCTGTGGGCCACAAACCCATGAACTTGCAGATTAGTGCATGCGTCTTCATCTAGTCCTGATAGAGTTGCGTTTGTGGGTCTTCTAGTATAACCTTGGGTATCAATGTTGTTTTAGATTTATATGGGTTGCGCCCATCTGCCCCACTGGTGTTCGCTGGTTCCTGCGTATCCTTTTGGGCTTCTCTGGCTTGTTCCCCCACGTGATCCCTTTTTTTCGTGGTTGCTCTCCTGATTCTTTTCCGATCCTGATTCTGAGGTGCTTGTCAGCGGTTCTTTAAAACCAATGTCTTGTGGGCCTTTCCCCATGTCCACCATTACCTGCTTGTATGAGGGGATTCACTCCCGCCCCCTTTGGTAACCATTATGTTCATTGTTGAGACCACGACTGTCAAACCCTAGCTTGCGGTTTCTCCAAGTTCTCTCCATTGACTTTCTAAGTTTTTCAAATAATTAGTTAATCCAAAAGGTCTCTCCTTAAAAGAAAACGCTTTCGATGTAATTATTTTTCTCAATCTTAATTATTTTTATTCTTTACTCTTTAAAAAAACTAACATTGAAGAAAAAATTATTTTACATTAATAAATAACTTAATTAAAATTATAAAATAAAAATATATCCATGATTTTGGAATATAGTCTCCAAACACTTAAATAAAATTATAAAATAAAAACATATCCATGATTTTGGAATATAGGCTCCAAACATTAACGTAACTTAATTAAAATTATAAAATAAAATTATATCCATGATTTTGGAATATAGGATCCGGATCCAAACATTGACGTAACTTAATCCAAATTATAAAATAAAAATATATCCATGATTTTGGAATATATGATCCAAACATTGGATGATTTTGGCATATAGGCTCCCAACATTTTTACAATATATAACTTTTTGATCTATAATGTTTTTATTAAAAAAATAAATAAATTTAAACCTTAGTTTAAAGGCAGCTTTAAGATGACTCATTTGGTAATTAGTGATGATGATGGAGGTGGTATTTTACTCTTAATATGATATAATTTTTTTTTTGGTAAATAGTGATTAAGATATAAATAAAATATCTTAAATACTTATTAAGGATAAAATTTGATGGGTAAATTATGTGAGATCGGAAGAGATGATTTTGGAATATATGATCCAAACATTGGATGATTTTGGCATATAGGCTCCCAACATTTTTACAATATATAACTTTTTGATCTATAATGTTTTTATTAAAAAAATAAATAAATTTAAACCTTAGTTTAAAGGCAGCTTTAAGATGACTCATTTGGTAATTAGTGATGATGATGGAGGTGGTATTTTACTCTTAATATGATATAATTTTTTTTTTGGTAAATAGTGATTAAGATATAAATAAAATATCTTAAATACTTATTAAGGATAAAATTTGATGGGTAAATTATATATCACGAAACAATTTAATTTGTTAATGGCGATGACAAATGTGATTGCATTTTTTATTAAGATAAATATCAATTTATAAAATTTTAATTAAAATAAATCATTTTATGATATTGTTTTTAAGGTTCAATAGCATAGAGATAATATTAACTAGGTTGTTTTAGTTTTCATAGGTTAACATATTATAAATATACTCATGATTGTGCATTGAGTACTTTAAAATAAAATGATTTTCATCTTTTACTTTAAGATAAATGATTTTTATATTTTTCATTTAGATAAAATTAATGAGAGTTTATTCTTATTTTTACAATATTTATTTTCTTCTTAAAATTAATAATAGAAAAAAATCATTTTGATATTCTTAGAATTAATGACCTCTTTCTAATAATGATATTCTTCGAATTAATGAACCTTTAAAAAGTATAAATATTTTTATGCGGTGCTGGTCAAGCTAAGTATAATATATATTTCTCCTAAAAAGTTACATAAACCGTCCCACATCAAATAGGAATTCGACAAATGGGTTTGAGATACGACAAATAGCCCTCCTATCTTGTAAAAAGGACAAATGATGCCCAAGGTTTCAAATAAAGAATATATACATTATTGCCAATTAATTAAGGTTCCAAATAAAGAATATATCCATTGTTGTCGATTAATTAAGAAATTGGTATAATAAATATATCATATTGATTGGACAGGAGACAGGAATCCAAACAAGTTTGTCACACCTTTTGACTTTGACTTTTATTGTGAATATGGAATTGAAATTCCAGCTTCATGTTCAAATCAAATTAACGATGGTTTTTCATATTACTGAAAGTAAGGTATAAATATTTTTATTAAACTTTAAGTTTTATTAATGATGTTTATGTATATGAATATGTCAATCTATCAACAAGAGTATTATATAGACTCTTATGTTACTTACAAGGAATTGAATTTGGGTGAGGAGGATAAGAACCATTCCTCCCAACCTCTCAAGTTACATCTAATGAATGGATTCTCACACTATTCGAGGTTTGATATTCAATATTTAATTTGTAAAACTTAAAACATAGAATAAAGTCTCGATATTCAATGTTTAAGTCTTCCTTTGTATATAAAGGATTGTTTATAAATTTTGCTTGTCAAAAGCTTGACAAAGACTGACTTTGGTTGCTTTTCAATATCTATAATGGATCAACATATTTCTAACTCCCCCGTTTGAGGGTCATGCATATTAATAGGTTTTTATTTTCCCCCTTTTTTTTTGAATTTCAATTCATATATCAAATTGATTAGAGGCTATTGAACACTTTAACAATGCTAATTATTTTGTATCCTCTAATGGGTTTGAAAGAATCAGTGCACTTTCCTAGGTTGAACTATATGATTCATGCCTCTTGTTCATCCTTCTAATGGAGTCATTTAATGAAGAGACTAGTTGTAGATGTAATACTTTAGTTTTGGTCCTTGGATTATTAATGCATAAGTATATGATGGAATAATTATAAACCAAAAATATGTGACTTATAAGTTCTGTATTGATAAATAATATAAACACAATAATGGCTACAAACGAAAAAGGACAAAGAATAGAGGGATACGAGTCCACAAGTGGGGAAAAAAATGGGACTTATGGGGGCTAAGCGAGAAAAATGTTATTTTATTGTTACCCTAAGTTCTTTACCTTAGCTAAATTAAATCTTTGCTTTATGATTATCCCAAGTCTTTTTATCTTGGGATTAGTTGCCAAAATGAGATACATGTACTTCGACCTATGGTATATCTTAGCATGTAAATATATTCTATGATTTTTGGCATGTAAAGGGGTTCTTGTCCATCATTGTTCATTTTTCTTCCTTGATTTTTCAAATTTGAGCTTAAGCTACCATAGTTTTATTGTCATAAAATTATGAAGAATCATAGCTATGATATTATGAGAAAAAAAAAAACATGAGTAAGTTCATGGGTGTTTGTTGAGATAAAAGAGGAAATTAATTACAACGAAAATTTTCATTGTTCCTAACATGGAGATTCCCTAGCCAGCTTGTGTTGGAGCCCTGGAGAGAAGTGGAATAGCATGAGGTATTGTTTAATAGAGAAGGGGATTCCATTTCTTAGATTGTGTAGGTTGAGGGGGAAGAGGGTTGATTGATTGGTAATGATGTAGTTGGAAGTTGTCTTGGAAATTTTGGGAATTGGACTACGCACGATAAATTAGGGCCAAGCCATAGGAATTCACCATTGTGGATTCATAGCCTCATCTCAAGGGTGACCTTTGTTATATAGAGATTAGGTGTAACAAAGAGCCTATGGTTGGGTGACCTCTATTACATAGAGATTAAGTGTAACAAAAAGCCCATGGTTGGGTGGAGCTTATCTTTACCACTAAAGACTAATAACATATGCCTTGAGCAATACTCACCACAATATTATACCTTGTAAACTAATTTGCGAATGTATTATTGTAATGTACCTTCTTATGTAAGGCCTTTGCTTGGCTCCCATTTGAAATTATATTATAAGTATGCAACACATATAAGGATTTTGCTTGGATTATTCACATTAAAACATATAAGCATCACCTTACCTTTATATTTGAGTTGTTATTATTTTTTTGCGAAAGTTTAAGTAGAGTTCAACATTAACTTTAAAATTAATTTTATTCTATTTTTATATTTTTCAAAATTTAATATTAATCAAATAATTTGTTTATTTTTATGAAATATTAAAATAATTTATATATTATTTTAATAATTTATTTTTATGAAATATTAAAATAATTTATATATTATTTTATTAGTTTATTTTTATAAAATATTAAAATAATTTATATATTATTTTATTAATTAATATGTTTGAAATTTTATCACTACCGTGACGTCATCCTTATTAAGATTTACAAATCTCTTTAATACAATATTTTTAAACTTTACAATTCCACCATGTCTTCCACTTATTTTGTGAAAAATTTAATGTAGATAAACTTTGAGCTTCAACTAAATTACATGGTCTCATCAATGCTTAATAATAAGTAACTTAGAAATCATTTATATAAATTACGAACCAAAATTTAAAACTTGGGTGGCTAAGATTCCAATGGTTTATATTCATAATTATTTCATGGCCTTTGCTCGAGGAAGAAGATACTGTATTGGTCTTTCTAATTATGGGAGTTGAACAAAGTTAGGTAAACTATCTGAAACCAACAATGCAAAAGCTGCACAAATTACTAATGTCCATATGCTTTTTATCTTTGAATGTCTTATATACTGCGTGGATTGCCATATGTAACAACTACATGAAAATGTACACTCACTGAGAATGGATATCTAGTTTTGTGATTATGATATGAACACTAAGAGTTGTAAATTTCATAACAAAATGAAATGCATTCTGATATTGAATATATACAACACCATTGGCATATAATATATATATATATATATATATATATATATATATTTTTTTTTTTTATTAACTTCAAACGCACGCAAGGGACCTTCTTCTAATAATTCATTACCAGGGACTAACGATTCCTTTTAACATCACTTACCTAATCCATGAAAGGATGTAAAAATCACAAAATGCCCACCAAACATGACACCCAAACTACTCTAAAGTAAAACATTACTTGAACCTTTAAAAAGTATAATTATTTTTATGCGGTGCTGGTCAAGCTAAATATAATATATATTTCTCCTAAAAAGTTACAAAAACCAAATAGGAATTCGCCAAATGGGTTGTAATACGACAAGAACCCCTCCTATCTTGTAATAATAAAAAGGACAAAAGGATGCCCAAGGTTTCAAATAAAGAATATATACATTATTGCCAATTAATTAAGGTTCCAAATAAAGAATATATCCATTGTTGTCGATTAATTAAGAAATTGGTATAATAAATATATCATCTTGATTGGAGAGGAATCCAAACAAGTTTGTCACACCTTTTGACTTTGACTTTTATTGTGCATATGGAATTGAAATTCCAGCTTCATGTTCAAATCAAATTAATGATAGTTTTTCAAATTAGTGAAAGGAAGGTATACATATTTTTATTAAACTTTAAGTTTTATTAATGATGTTTATGTATATATTAATAAGAATATTATATAGACTTTTATGTTACTCACAAGAAATTGAATTTGGGTGAGGAGGATAAGAACTATTCCTCCCAACCTTCCAAGCTACATCTAATGGATGGATTCTCACACTATTTGAGGTTTGATATTCAATATTTAATTTGTAAAACTTAAAACATAGAATAAAGTCTCGATCTTCAATGTTTAAGTCTTCCTTTGTATATAAAGGATTGTCTACAAATTTTGCTTGTCAAAAGCTTGACAATGACTGACTTTGGTTGCTTTTCAATATCTATAATGGATCAACATATTTCTAATTCCCCCGTTTGAGGGTCATGCATATTAATAGGTTTTTATTTTCCCCCTTTTTCTTTTGAATTTCAATTCGTATAGCAAATTGATTACAGGCTATTGAACACTTTAACAGTGCTAATTATTTTGTATCCTCTAATGGCTATTGAACACTTTAACAGTGCTAATTATTTTGTATCCTCTAATGGGTTTGAAAGAATTAGTGCACTTTCCTATGTTGAACTATATGATTCATGCCTCCTCTTCATCCTTCTAATGGAGTCATTTAGTGAAGAGACTAGTTGTAGATGTAATACTTTAGTTTTGGTCCTTGGATTATTAATGCATAAGTATATGATGGAATAATTATAAACCAAACATATGTGACTTGTAAGTTCTGTATTGATAAATAATATAAACACAATAATGGCTACAAACGAAAAATGACAAAGAATAGAGGGATATGAGTCCACGAGTGGGGAAAAAAATGGGACTTATGAGGGCTAAGCGAGAAAAATGTTATTTTATTCTTACCCTAAGTTCTTTACCTTAGCTGAATTAAATCTTTACTTTATGATTATCCCAAGTCTTTTTATCTTGGGATTAGTTGCCAAAATGAGATACATGTAATTCCTATGGTATATCTTAGCATGCAAATATATTCTATGATTTTTGGCATGTAAAGGGGTTCTTATCCATCATTGTTCATTTTTCTTCCTTGAATTTTCAAATTTGAGCTTAAGCTACCATAGTTTTATTGTCATAAAATTATGAAGAATCATAGCTATGATATTATGAGAAAAAAAAAACATGAGTAAGTTCATGGGTGTTTGTTGAGATAAAAGAGGAAATTAATTACAACGAAAATTTTCATTGTTCCTAGCATGGAGATTCCCTAGCCAACTTGTGTTGGAGCCCTGGAGAGAAGTGGAATAGCATGAGGGATTGTTTAATAGAGAAGGGGGTTCCATTTCAGAGAAGGGGGTTCCATTTCTTAGATTGTGTAGGTTGAGGGGGAAGAGGGTTGATTGATTGGTAATGATGTAGTTGGAAGTTGTCTTGGAAATTTTGGGAATTGGACTATGCGTGATAAATTAGGGACAAGCCATAGGAATTCACCATTGTGGATTCATAGCCTCATCTCAAGAGTGACCTTTGTTATATAAAGATTAGGTGTAACAAAGAGCCTATGGTTGGGTGGCCTCTATTACATAGAGATTAAGTGTAACAAAGAGCCCATGGTTGGGTGGAGCTTATGTTTACCACTAAAGGCTAATAACATATGCCTTGAACAATACTCACCACAATATTATACCTTGTAACCTAATTTGCCAATGTATTATTGTAATGTACCTTCTTATGTAAGGTCTTTGCTTGGCTTCCATTTGAAATTATATTATAGGTATACAACACATATAAGGGTTTTGCATACAAAGATTTTGCTTGGATTATTCACATTGAAACATATAAGCATCACCTTACCTTTATATTTGAATTGTTATTATTTTTTTGTGAAAGGTCAAGTACTATTATAATGAGTTCAACATTAACTTCAATTTTTTTTTTTGTATTTTCAAAATTTAATATTAATCAAATAATTTATTTATTTTTATAAAATATTAAAATAATTTATATATTTATTTATTAATTAATAAGTTTGAAATTTTATCACTACGTAATC